>PVJH01011456.1:0-68711 GCA_004026705.1 Nesogale talazaci | reverse complement strand
GTTGTAATACACAGCAGATACAATCTTATTTGGTGAAAGTGAGAACTTGAAACACTTGTTGATAAAGAACAGGAATTGCAGCTTTCAGTAAGAATTACAACTCAATGTAAAGAAGATCAAAATCGCCCCATCTGGACCAGTAGGCAACACCATGATAAATGGAGATACGATTAAAGTTGTCAAGGATTTCCTCTTGCTTGTATCAACATTCAATGCTCACATAAAACAGTGGTCAAGAGATGATACCCCACAATATATTGGGTAAAGACGCTACACAAGAGCACTTTAAAATGTTCAGTAGCAAAGATGTAAGTTTGCAGACTAAATTGCACCTGATTCAAGTCACGGTATTTCCACCCACATCATATGCATGTGAAAATTGGACATTGAATAAGGAAGACCGAATAAAAATCAATGCATTTGAACTTTGCTGTTCATGCAGGATATTGAAAGTACCATGGACTAGCAAAAGAACAAACAAATCTTTCTTTGAATAAATACAACTCGAATGCTCATTAGAGGCAAGGATCAGGAGACTTTGTCTTACACACTTTGGGGATGGTGTTGGGAGAGACAAGTCTCTGGAGAAGGATAGCATGCATGGGAAAGTAGAGGGACAGTGGAAAAGAATACAGCTGTGGACAAGTTGTATTGACACAGTGGATGAAGCAATTAGTTCAAAAAATTTGTGGGAGGGCTGAGCTCCGGTGGCGTAGTGGTTGTGTGCAGGACTGCGACCCATTGGCTTGGTGGTTCAAATCCAGTAGCACTCCAGGAGCAAGGCTGGGCTTCCTACTCCCACCAGGGGGCAGTGATGTCCACACACACACACAAATTGTGGGAATGGTGCAGACCATGAAAGTTTTTAGCTCTGTTGGACCCAGGGTAACTATGAGTGGGAATTGACATAATGGCCCCTAAAAAGAGTAATTCACAGATAGGTATATACAGAATTAGTTAGTTAGCTAGCTAGCTAGTTTGGTAGGTAGGCACATAGTTGAAATGGAGTTAATTTCTGTTGAAACAAGGCAACATTATGCATATATACACATATGTATATTCTAATTCCGAATCATCTTCTATGATCATCAGGTTGTTCAAGTCCATTGCTATAGGTATTGTGCCAGTCTATGTCAGGAGATATCTCTTCTTCTTGGTTGGTTTTCTATTTTCCTTCACAGGATGGACTTTTTTGATGATGTGTCCAAAGCAAGGTGAGTTAACAATTATTGTTGACCTATATGGATTCCATAGACTAAATTTTATAAGTAGTTTATCAGGCATTTTGTCTTTGTCTCTCAATCTGGAAGTTCTACTGAGCCTTGCCTATGACGAGTGAACCTGTTGGCATTTGAAACACCGGTGACATCAATTGATTTGATGGCAGTGAGAATATTAATTTGTATCAAATCAATATTAATATTAATTAATTAATAAAGAATATTAATTTGTATCAAATATGACCCAAATGATTTCCCAATATATGTGCACATATTAGAAGAACAAACAATTCTGACAGTGAGTACTAAACAATACATATTACCTTGTTCCTGGCCATGCGATCTAGATTCTGATTTGTAAGCCATATGTTTTCAGAACAAGTGGAAGCATCCTGATTAGTAAGCTGTAGACTATTCTCAATTTACAAAAATAACAGCTTCAGTACACTTATCCCTTACATACAGTGATCTACGATGCACCACCTCTTTCCATGGAAAATGGCACATGCAGAAACCAAACTCTTCATATTGGTACAAGGAGGCCAGTAGAACAGATTAAAACAAATTTCTCACCTGAAAGATAAGAATAACCATGGGGAGGATGGGAAGATCCATTCTGCTGAGTGAAAAAGAAATACAAATAGAAGATAGTGTTCAGAATGATTTTAAAACTTGCTAACTTGCAGCTAGAGGGTTATCTGTATAAAAGTTGGCTTTTGAAAGATAGCAAATGGAGAGGATATCAAAGTAAAAGTCACAGAATTGTGCCTGCTATACTTCTGGCAGATGCACCCAGGAGGCTGGAAGGCAACAGTGAACTCACCCAAGCAGATGATCACGTGGGTGAAGCTCAACTAAGCAACGTTTCATTCTGGCTTACCTAGGTTCAGCATACATCATATCCAACTTAATGACACTAGTAGAAAGGACAGGAATGATGGAGTTCACTGTACTATTTTATTTAAGCGAATGCCTCCCACCTCAAGTGTGTATTTATAGGTATATCTCTCAGGTATTTGCTAGGCTCTGAGCTTGACTAGGCATTCAACTCTTAATTTAAGGCATGCATAGTCAGCTCTGCAGTGATCCTTGATGTACTATTTCTGTCAGAACAAGTGGAGAATAATGATTCGTGTCCAAATGAAAGGGGGTAGGGAAGGACAATTCGAGCCTTACAGTTGTTAGCTATCATCAAGTCAGTTCTGACCCATAGTGACCATGTGTACAACAGATGGATGCACCACCTTGTCCTATGCCGTCTTCCCAAGTGTACCGGGTGTCAGTCCATTGTTGAAGCTATTTTGTCAATCCATGCCTTCAGAGTTTTCTGCTTTTCCCATGGCATTCTATTTTACCAAGCATGATGTCCTTTTTCCATAACTGCCCAAAGCATGTGAAATGAAGTCTCACCATGCTCACTGTGAAGGAGTATGTTGCTGTATTTCTAAGAGAGATTTCTTTGTTCTTCTAATAGAAGTGCACACTATTCCACTCTCACACGGCTTTAGACTCACTGCGGTGGGATGGCTTCTAGCTGTGCGGGCCATTACTGCTGAGAGTATGTTAGCCTTAGTCAGCAGGACTGCACAGAGTTCTAATTCTGTACTCTTTCTGATTATGTTTCCCAGTTTTGCCTTATTATTTTTACAGTTACTAGAAATCTCAAGTACTCTTATGGTAGAACTATCTATTTTAAATATGGCTACTATAAGAATAACTAAAGTATATCACATTGTCATGGCATACCAGATTTTACTAAATATTGCATTATTAAGACTTCACAACAAATAAATATGGTATCATTATTTTGTATAAAAGAAAACTAAGACCATAACACTTCAGTAGTTTGCTTTTAGTCCCTACAGCTAAATGAAATCTGTGACATGAGAAATACAATATGTTGAAAACAGAATAAAAATGTAAGCATCACATCGTGATTAAGATTACACTTTATTTTTTTATGCTGAAATCTCAGACCTGAGCCCCTAGTTCTTTCCAAGAATAGGTTTTGCTAAGTGGCTTCCTGGTGACTAATTGATTCCATGTCTGCCCATCTTAATGTTATTTTTAAAAATCGCTATACTATTATATTCTTCTTTAAAAATTAGATTATATCCCTTATCCTCAAACCAACAATTAGGGTGAGTTATCAGGGATAAGGACTGCTGCTGCTAAATTTCTGCTTTCTCAGTCCCAAATCCTTACTCTGCATTTGCTCCCAGGCTTTACAAACATGCTGTTGTTGTGCCTACGAGGGATACACACAGTTACATGCACCTAATACTATAGAGATCATACATTTTCTTTAAGTAAAGATGACATACATTTCCCCAAATTTTGTGGAAATATTCCATATCCTTTAATTCCACTTTTTCCAAAAACTTTTTGAAATCAACCCTCATATATATGAGTGTGGTTAACTATATGGAATAAAAAATGTATTTCTTAATGATTCTTGAAGCTCTTTTGTATATCTGGATGTTTGCATGTACATACACATATATGTACATGTATGCCACATGTATGCTAATAATAATGGGAATAGTTAGCTTGCATTTGAAATGTTTTCACCACATACTCAGCACTGATCTGAACACTTCTCTTAATAACTCACACAACAATGAGGTAAAGACTATGAATGCTTTTATTTTACAAGTGAGAATTGTTAGCTAAAAATAGATTAAGTAACTTGATCAAGGTCCTTGTACTAGTAAGTGGCTTAGCTGAAAATACATGTGTGTATACATGTTGGAAAATAGGGCACTTTAAAAATATATAAATCATTTTATTGGGACTCATTCAGCATTTACAACAATCCATATACAACTGATGTATATAGGTTGCCATTATCATTTTCAAAACATTTTCTTTCTACTTGAGTTCTTTGTACCAGGTCCTATTTTTCCCTTCCCTCCTACATCTTCCCACCCTTGTGACCCCTTGATAAATTATAAATTATTATAATTTTCATATCTTACACTGTTCACTGTCTCCCTTCACCCACATTTCTGTTGTTTGTTCCCTGGGCATGGGGGTGATCATTGTGATTGTTTCCTCTTTATCCCCGTTCTTCCCCCACCTTCTCCTATGCTCATGGTACGGTTACCCCATTGTTGTTCTCAGGGGGTTGTCTGTCCTGGATTCCATGTGTCCAGAGCTCTAAATTGGGCCATTGTACAAGCTTTGGACTTGCTGGATTTGTGATGTAGAACTGGGGTCATGATAATGGGCCAGTGGGTGTGGGCATTAAATAACTAGATAAATGTGTGTTTTGTTGGTGCTCTAGTTGAATAATCCCTATCCTGTGATCCTTTTGTGAGGGGATGTCCCATTATCTACAGATGAGCTTTGGGTCACCATTCTGGTGCCCCTTGTTCACATGGATGTAACTGTTTTAGACTAGGAAACCTCCATGGATCAATTAGGAAAAAAATTTTAAAGCATCCAAAGACACTAATAACTACATATGTATAAAGTCTTGCATACTGAAATGGAGAGGGTGCAGTTAAAATAGTACAGCATTTAGAGGGTGATTTTAAGAAATATTAAAGGTTAAAATGTAGCAAAAAAGAAAGATGGAAAAAAGACAGATGGTAAATATAAAATAAATGTAGAATATATGAAATAATATAGAAGAAAAATGTGAAAACTAGCAAACAAATGAAAGGACAAGAAAAATCAAAAAATTGAAATGTTCTATAAAAATATCAACAAGACTTCAGGTAAAAGTTAGCACCTTAGAGATATGCATTATGGAAAAGGCAGATAGAAAGGAGGAACCTGAAAACCAGAAGCTCTGTGGAATGAAACATAAATGAGCCAGACACAAACAGGGAAGGTTTTGGAGTGGAACCCATGGAACAGCAATTTCTCAGCTGGATAAGCATGAGTCAGCAAAACCCTTGAGCACCTGCCTGTGTGAGAGAGGGACCACCCCTTGTTATCCACTCAGGATGAGTTAATGGAAGAATACCTGGGACCCAAACAGGTCCACTGAGAGCAATGTATATATGTCCTGAAGATGGACCAAAATTAACGGGATTGCTGCATAAAATGGGAGTCTTACAAAGGGGAGACTGGATCCTCACTGGATTTCCTAAGGCACTCTGGGGGCACCCAGACCCACAGGTTTGTGGCAGATGTGATGAGCTACATACAGTGCTCTACTGGTCAGTCCAGCTCTGACACACATTTCTAGGGAAGGCTCGGACTTGTGGGAATAGCCTGGGGCTAAAGTGGCTCCATGTTGTTTTACAGGATGTTGGTTTTCCTCTTTTTAACTTAACCTTGTTGGTTTTCCTCCTACATATAAGGTGCAATTTTGCTGAATATAAGATTCTTGGCTAAAAAATAGATAGATAGATAGATAGATAGATAGATAGATGAGAGATAGATAGATAAGATTCTTGGCTGACATCCCTCTTCCCCATTTTATATTTGTCATTCCATTGCCTTCTTGCCTGTATGATTTCTTATTGGTTCCTTTTGTAGCTAGCCTTTTTTTCTGGGTTTATTTTAGGGTTCTTTCCTTGTCTTTGATATTGTAAAGTATGTATATGATATTTTTGTCTTCCTCTTTTTCCACCTTCTTGTGTCTCTATCGCATGTCGACTAGCTATTGACTTTATAAACAGGAAGAAAAGACAGAGGGGAGTCATCCCTTAACCTCTATACATTTCTTTCTTTTTTACCAGAGGGGTCACCAACACCAATGCTTGTGCAACCATGGTTGTATTCCTACTGCTGCAATCTGGATAGGCATTGACAAGCATTAACTGGTGACTGAGCAAGGGGAAGTAGCTATCGATGTTCACTTGGCTCTGTGTGGTGGTGAGGGAAGGGGTGTTGGTGTGGTTGCTAGCTTGGTTTTATTACGAGAGTGTGTTTGGAAGGTGGGTTGTTTCTTTTCATTCTCCTGGATATTATTCCTTTCCCACTCCACCTGATGGAGTCAGATGGCTGATTATATATACCTAAAAACCTCCACCCATTTAATAGCTACTCTAAGGGGTAAAGGTAATTGCCCACTACATTACCACCTAGTCACTAAGTAGAAACACATATAATCAACAACACAATATCTCAGAGACAAACACCAATTTTTGTTACATAAAGAAGCAAGGTAGAATAACATGAACATATGACCAATGAATAGAACCATATGGCACTCTTGGAAAAAAAATGCATTGGAACGACCTGAAAAGGGATTTCAGAAACTTTCAACAGATGGAGAGAGCTACAGAGAAAAAAGGATAGAATAATTCAGAAATCACTACAAGACCAACATGACAAAATAAATAATTTAGAAATCACACAAAGCCCCAAATAGATTAATACTGAAATATGAGAAATATACAACACTTTACCGATCAAAGTAATGGGTTTGAAACTATAGAAGTTTGAATTAGTGATCTTGAAGAGAAATTTATTTATAGCAATCTCTAAGAAGAACATAATAGAAAGAGGTAGAAAGCCAGAAGAAAATCTCAGAATGATGTGGGACAATATCAAGGGAAACTTTTCATGCATGAGAAGTATTCCAGAAAAGGAAGAAACAAAAAATTCACAAGGGAAATAGTGCAAGAACTGTTAGAAGAAAACTTCCCTAATATAATAAAAGAAGAGAAAGTAAACATTTAAGAAATTGAAAAAAGTCAAATAAGATAACTTCCAAGAGAAAATCTCCATGACATATCATATACATACTTTACAATATCAAAGACAAGGAAAGAACCCTAAAATAAACCCAGAAAAAAAGGCTAGCTACAAAAGGAACCAATAAGAAATCATACAGGCAAGAAGGCAATGGAATGACAAATATAAAATGGGGAAGAGGGATGTCAGCCAAGAATCTTATCTATCTATCTATCTATCTATCTATCTATCTATCTATCTATCTATCTTTTAGCTAAGAATCTTATATTCAGCAAAATTGCGCCTTATATGTAGGAGGAAAACCAACAAGGTTAAGTTAAAAAGAAAAAAGATAAGGAGAAAGTAAAGAATTTTGTAAAAACAGGATGAACTTAAAAAAACTACTAAGAGAATTCTTGGGATTGAAAATTGACAACAGCATTAGACATAAGTCTGAAATGAACATTAAAGATAGTACCAGAAATCAACTGATATTTAAAGGAATAATCAAAAGTAAAAGAAATTTTGCAGAACTGGAAATAAGGAGTCAGAGATATCTTTCAGCAATGAAGATAAATAGAAAGCAATAGAGGGACTTATACACATTTAAAATGTTCTGATAAAGTAATCAAGTAGTTTGTAAGACAGAATAGAATTTCTTAAGTTTGGGAGGAAAATTTTGAAAATAACAAAATAAACATAAAGAGAATGGGAAAACCTCATCAATTTTTAAGGAGAAAAATCACAGATCCCAGTGGTCTAAAATAAGATGGAAAAAAAGAGAAAAAAACCTACTGACAAAATGAACTTTGTATAGAAAATTATGAGGAAACAAGGAACCAACATCAAATGCACTCATGCACACAACACAAAGCAAAATGATAGAATTAAATTAATACATATCAGTAACTTGAAATGTAAATGGATGAAATATATACCAGTGAAGTGGTAGAGGGTAACAGAATAGACAAGAAAACAGGACATGTCAACCCACCTTTATAAGAATCACACCTTATACATAAGAAGAAAACTATATTAAAAAGGAAAAGATGAAAGAAAACATATCCAGGTATTTGATAGTAATTATAAAAGCAGGAGTGGCAATATTAATCTCTTTTGAAATAAACTTCAAGTCAAAATCCATCATGAGGAACAATGCAGGGTACAGTATAATGGTCAAAGGAACAATTGAATAAGAATATATTATCATAATAGATATATCAGTGAAAGCCCCTCAAAATACATTAGATAAAATTTTATAGAGAACTAGATAGCAAACACTACAATAATAGGAGACTCAATACACCACTCAAAGAAGGACGGAACTAGAAAGAAATTCAATAGACAAAGAAATAGCCAACACTACTAATAAGTTGACCTATTAGATATGTACATAGAATGCCATCCAAGAGCAGCACAATGTCATTCAGCAATGAAGACAATTATAAAGTAATTTCTCTGAAAGTCATTCTTTTCCATCACACATGAAAGAATTTCAGAATCAACCATTTGTTTGTACCAAAGCACGTTTTATCATTTTAAAACATCAATATATTTCAAAACACTTGCTCAGATAACAATATTTTAAAAAGTATAAATCAATAGTAGCAATTGCAAGGAAAAAATGTTGGGGACTCAATATTGTGAAAATATCAATACTACCCAAATCAATTTATGCATACAATGCAATTCATATCCAGATCCCAGAATCATTCTTCAAATAAAAATAAAAACTACTCACCCAGTTTATATGGAAAGAAAAAGAAATACAGGGTAAGCAAATCACAAGTTAAAATAAGAAAGGTGGATATATGAGACCTGATAGGGATTGATCAAGAGTAATGTAACAGAGGGAAATTACTGAAACCCAAATGAAGGATGAGAAGGATGGTGGGACAAGAGGAAAGTAAAAGGAAGTAGAGGAAAGAACAGGGAGGCAAAGAGCATTTACAGAGGTCTAAATACAGGCATGTACATAGGTTCATAGATAAGGTGATGGGGAAACAGATCTATGTGCATATACTTAAAGGGTTAGTATTAAGGCAGCAGATGGACATTGGACTTCCACTCAAGTATTCCCTCAGTCCAAGAACACTTTGTTCATTAAATTAGTGTACCTTGATAATCACCTTCCCAACACAGCCAATGAAGACAAATGAGTGCACAAGCAAATGTGGTGAAGAAAGTTGATGGTGCCTGGCTATCAAAGATATAGCATCTGGCGCCTGAAAGGCTTCAAAATAAACAAGCAGTCATATAGCTAAGAAGAAACAAAGTCCACATGGAAAAAAGGACACCAGCATGTGTGACCACAGGGTATCATTGGAAGCAGGAATCAGACATCAAGAACAAAACTCATATCATGGCATGCCCACCTTCCTGATATGATCATTGAAGACAAAGTTGTGCATAAGCAATTGTGGTGAAGAAAGCTGATGGTGCCTGGGTAACAAAAGATATAGTATCTGGGGTTTTAAAGGTTTGAAGGTAAACAAGTGGTCATATAGCTCAGAAGCAACAAAGCTAACAAAGAAGGAGCAAATCAGCCAAAGGTATCAAGAGGCGTCAAAGAAATCATGTACCAGCAATCAAAGAACTAAAAATTACATCATTATAAATGAGGGGGAATGCAGATTGGGGACCCAAGATCCATCTGCAGGGGAAGTGACATTCCCTTACAGAAGGATCCTGGGAGAGGAGATGAGCCAGTTCAGGGCACAGTGTAGCAATGATGAAATATGCATCTTTTCCCTAGTTCTAAAATGCTTCCTCCTTCCCACAATTATGATCTGATTTCTACCTTACAAATCTGGTTGGACCGGGTGACGTACACTGGTAAAGACAGGAACTAGAAACATGAGGTATCCAGGACAGATGATCTCATTAGGACCAGTGGAGAGAGTGGTGACACAGGGAGGATGGAGGGAGAGTGAAGTAGAAAGGGGGGACCAATGATAAGAATCTTCATATAACCTCCTCTCTGGCATGCAGACAATGGGGAAGTGGGCAAAGTGAGACATCAGACAGCGTTTGACAAAACAAAATTGTAAAGTCTATAGATTATCAAGGGTCCATGTGGGAGGGAGTGGAAAAAGGAGGAGCCAATACCAGGGGCTTAAGTGGAAAGAAAATGTTTTGAGAATGATGATGGCATCAAAGGTACTAATGGATATATGGATGGATTATGCAAAGAGTTCTATGAGACCTCAATAAAACGATTTTTAAACAAATAACAAAGTAGGAGACCTCTCTCCTCTTCGCCTCAACATCTATTGTATAGTACTGTAGTCGAAATAGTCTGGTTCGGGTACAAGAATAGCTATATAGACCAATAGAAGAGAATACTGAACCCATAAATAAACACATATACCTACAGATGCCTCATTTTTAAATTACAGGCAGAAGTGTGTTAAAGGTACAATATGTTATCCCTTCAAAAAATGATTCTGGCAAAATTGGATATCCATTTTCAGAAGAATTTAGCAAGACACGTGTCTCATTTCATATAGAAAAAGGAACTCAAGATGAACTAAAAATCTAAATATAAAACCTAGAATGTAAAGATAAACAACAAAAAATTAGGGAAAAGCAAAATGAAATTAACACATTGCTGAAACACACTATGAAACATAATGAAAATCATACACTCAACAGAAGACAAAATAGAGAACTGGCACTTCCTAATTATGACATACATGGATCAAAAAACTTCACCAGCCTGTGTGATTCAAGGACTGTAAGTACCAAAATCTTAATCCAATATTGAGTTCAGTATAAGAGCTTAAATTCTGAACACCCAATTTGCAGAAGACTATGGGACAGTGGAAGAAGCCCTAACTCCATTATTTGCAAAGCTTCCATATGGATTAATTTCCAATGATTCTTGCTGATTATAGGCAAGGGATTGTGCATAGACTTGCTATTAGACAGGGAGCATTGAAAAATTGATTATTGCAGATGTAGTTAGGTTAAAATTTCACACCATTTGATCTTCTTTTTGGTTGATTTTAAAGTTGTTTTACTTTTTAATATTTTGTTTCCTTTTCAATTGAGGTTTTTAATCCATTTTATTTTTTCATTGTTGTTGCTTTGTTGTTTCTTGTTTTGCTTTGTGTCATTTTCTATATATGAAATCCAGAATAGGAAAATCTGTACAGGTATTAGCTGCAATAATGATTACTTAAGGGGAAGTTAGGGTAGGCTGGAGAAAATGAGGAGCTAACAACAATTAGTCTGAGAAAGAGGAAAATATTCTAAAATTGTTTTCTGTGATGATTATAAAATTTTTCTTAATAAGATTAAACTGTTGAGTTGTATGATATGTGAAATACATGCCAATAAAACTATTTTTAAGTGACTTCATCCAAAGAGCTAAAAGATATTACATATAATGGGACAGGGTTTCTGGCAATTGAATGATGCCTTAACCTCTAAAATCTTTAGAAAATTGAAATGTATCAAGAAGGAAAAGTTAAATAATCCCATTGAAAACTGGGATGAGAATATGAACAGAGAGTTCACCAAAGAAGATATCAACACAGCCGATAAACATCTGAAGAAATGCTACCGATCTCTAACATCTGGAGGGATTAAACAAAAATGAAATATCACCTCATATGACCATTAAAAGAAAATTTAAAAACAACAACAAGAACAACAACAGCAACAATAAAACCCCAGAAAATAACAAAGATTGGTCAGCATGTGGAAAGTTTCAAATCCTCCTGGTGGAACTGTAAAACTGTACAACCACTGAGGAAAGAGGCGTGACACTTCCTCAAACAGCTGGAAATAGAAATATCACACCTGATTGCTGAATTTCTTTTTTGGTGTATAAACTGTGATAGGTAGGTTGATTGTGCCAACCTGGCCAAGAGGAACATGAGAGATTAATAAGGTTACAGTTTGATTGGAGGGCAGAGAGATAAATGACTCTGCAATCCCACCTGTCTTTTTCTTGCTTTCTGATTGCTTTAGCTAGTTCTTGGCTTCAGCTTGTGAGGTACACTCTCCATAGGTCACGCAACATGTGGATCATGTTGCTAGAGCTTAAGGTTCCTTCGAGATCCTCTTTGCCTTGCTGCTGGTGTATACATCACTTGAAGTTGGAACTGTTGGATCCTATCATCTGGCTGACTGTTGATGATCTGTCCCATTTGCTGCCTGTGGCCGGACTACCTGCATTGCTTTATAGAAGACTGGCTCATCTGTTTGCTTCTTTAACCAGCAGAATTTATGAGTGGAAGGGCTTCCAGTATATTAACTATTTCATGGAAGTGAGTTGAAATAAGCTCTCTGTACTGTTGTGTTAACTAATTAGCTCTTATAGTCCTTTGTGCTGCATCTATCATCTATCTATCTATCTATCATCTATCTATCACCTATCTCTCTCTCTCTATCTATTCTTTCATCTAGCTATCACCATCTATCTATCTTCTATCATCTATCTATAATCATAAGTGTTCTGGTTCTGTTTTACATAAAACAGACCAATGACAGCAACAAAAGAGTACTATCAGGAACAGATGTATGCACACCCATGTTTACCACAACATTAGTCACAATAACTAGAAGATAGATACAGTCTAAATGGCCACCAGTAGCAGAAAGTATGAATAATTTTGGCTACATATCCACAATGGAACACTATGAGCCTGATAAATAATGACGAAACACCTCATGCCATTGATGGATTTGGAGGACATCAACTTGAGTAAAGTTACTCAATTTCAAATGGACAAATATCATACAGACCATTATTATAAAGTTAAAATCAAAATAATGGATTTTGAAGCAAATGAAACAGATTAATGGTTCCCAAGGGTGAGAGGGTGAGAGAGGGAAAGGAAAGAAGACAAAGATAAACCTAAAGAGTAGACAAATGTTAATTTGGGTGAAGGAAATGTAATAATCTACAAAAGGGAGAAGAGACAAAAAAAAGAGAAAAATGAGTTCAGGGAAAACTTAGGGCGAATTTGATAAGTTATTTATATTGTTGAATATAAAAATTATCTGAACTTTAACCTCCCATCTAATTCACAGTTTTGTCAATCTGGGTAGACTACAGAAACAAATCAAGGAAGTCTCATATGTGTGTGTATAAGAGAGAGCTTTATATAAAGGGTAATTGTGCTTTAAGAAAGTATCCCAATATATGGCAATGTGTCCAATATCAGCCCATTTGTCCGATAATTATCTATAAAGTCCTCTAAGACTCATGAAACACAGGCAATGATGCCGAAGGCAGGATGATCACGTACCATTGGATAGAAAGTCTCTGATTCCAGTGGTGTTGTAAGCATCTCAGGCCTGACAGGCCTCTCTAAATGGCTTCTTCAAGTGCATGGTTCTGGCTGCATTGGGATAGGTCCATGGCTTTTCCTCAGGGGTGCCTCAAAGGCAGTCAACCTTGTGTCTAGTGAGTAGAATATCCCAGAGAGAGAGAGAGAGAGAGAGAGAGAGATCTCCTGCCTCTAAGGAGGAAATTGCCTGAGTTCCCAGAATCCTCAGAAGACCATGTACTCACAAAGGCCTTACTGGCTATGACCTGATTGACAGGCTAGACTCCACCCTTTCCCTTTCACTCCTAATCCTCTCAAGTCCCAAACTGACACTAGATTAAGTAAATATCACAACAATAAAGTTAATTGAAAAGTTTAAAAATCAAGAATCTTATACCTCTTCTATAATAGCTACCTTAATAAAAACAAAGAAATAAAACAACTAAATAGCTTTAGGGCTTAAACTAGTATATAATATAGGCAGCAAACTTCACTTACAGCGGATTTGAAATGTAATGTGTCAGTCTGGGCAGACTAGAGAAAGAAATTTGAAATGTAATGAGTAAATATGGCTAGCTGCCAGGCCTTTCATTGTGGTGTTCTGGGCTGGAGCACCTGGCCCTCAGTGAGCATATAAACATACACAAAACAAAAATATTGAACTAACTCCCTGAGACTAAGTTGATTCCTACTCATAAAGACCCCATAGGGCAGGATAAAACTACTGCTGTGGACCTTGGAGACTAACTCTTTATGAAAGTAGAAGTCACAGCTTACTCCTATGAAGCACCTAGTGGCTTGGAACTGCTGACTTAGCTCATCTTAGCCCAACACATAATCACTTTGTCACAAGGGCAACTTCTCACAGCCACTGGTTCAATACTGACTCACAGCAACCCCTACTGAATTTCTGAGACTGCAGCTGTTTACAGGACTAGAAAACCCCGTCTTTTTCCTGCAGAGTTGTGGTTAGTATCAAACTGCCTACCATGTGGATCACAGCCCAGTATGTACCCACTACACCATCAGGACTCCCTAAATACATACAAAAGATCTTTTAAAAGAAAGAGTATAGTATAACTGGTGGTGGGGGGAGGTGGGTGGTCATCATGAAGCAGGCATATAGGAGTCTGTCATCACAGAGAAAGACTTGAAGGTCAAGTAAATCGAACCCCCCACTTCCCAGAGGCCGCAGGATTCAGTATGGAGTGGACTTACAGCAATGTCTCTGATGATTCCTAAGACTCTAACTGATTCCAGCATTAGAAATCCCAGTTTTTGGCAGAGCATCTGGTGGATTTGAACTGCCAACCATAAGGATTGCAGGCCAACTTGTTATCTCTATACCATCAGGGATTCACCAAAAATGATAAGCAAATGGCTAAAAACAAGAAAATTAAAATGCTAACCATCATTAGCCTTACAAAAGGTGCATATCAAACAATGATTGGATATCTCCTCACACAGACAATGATCGCTCAGTTAAAAAACAATGGATAGTTAAGAGGGTATAGAGATTGGAACTTACACCCTCTGTTTGTGGGTTGGAAAATATGTACAGCCACTGTAGAAGTCTGGAAATAGATCCCATATGATCCAGAAATACCTCTGCTGGATCTGTACCCTGAAGAAGTAAGAGACAAAGCACCAAGAGAAATATTCTCCCCCATGTTCATCACAGCACTGTTCCGAGTTCCAAGAAGGTGGAAGCACCCCAAATGCCCAACAGTAGAATGGAAAGAAACTTTGGCACACACACACAAGGGAATCCTACAAGATACCAGTAAACACTGAAAAGCAAGGTAGTCATGAACCATCTCATGAAATGGATAGACTTAGAAAACATTATGTTCCAGGGAAGCCAGTCATTCACACAGTGTAAGTCAGACAAATATTGTAAGAGACCACTACTAGAAGGGGAAAAGAGCAAACCAAAAATTTGCATACCAAAGGGTACAAATTCTGGAGGTTCCCACGGGAAGAAGTGAAGGGGTGGAATGATGAAAAGGATTAGAAGCTATTGACTTGGACGTAAGGGAGGAAGGCAATCCAAGAGGAAGAAAAGAAATCAGGGGGCTGTAGTAGGATAGAATACTGAGGTAGGGGTTGATAAATTGCTTGAACTCTTAAATACAGAGTTGATGGTCTCAAATAGAACCTTTCCTCTAATTCACCAGGGAACCCTGGTAGGTTACACATTGGACTGCTAACGGAAAGGGCCGCAGGTCAGAACCACCAGCCACTCCACAGGAGAAAGATAAGGTTTTCTTCTCCCACAAAGAGTTACAGTCTGGGAAAGCCACAGAGAAAGTTCTACCCTGTCCTATAGGGTCATTATAAATTGGTATCAGCTCCATGGCGATATCTAATTCACAATAAAAAATTAATGGAAAGTTTTCATTTTCTTTCTATTCCATTTTTCCACAATTGTTTTTACATTGTGGATTTGATCTGCATATTTTATATATGGTCTAACAATTTGAGATGATTGCAATAAAGAAATCTTAAAACAAATGAAACAACTAAAGATATAGACATTAAATTAGGCATATGATATTTAAAACAAATGCTTATCAGAAATTTAAAGACCTAACAATCATTATTTGACACAATAATTTGCAAAGAACTATTTCTAAAAGTAAAAGGGAGAAAGAACCCAAATCTTAAATGAACTGTTTGAAAGCTTTAAAAGAGGACATATTCTCCAGGCCACTCTTAGAAGTTAAAATAGTCTTGATAGCAAAATAGAAAAGGATGGTAACAAAGGAGAAAATCATTGTTAACTTTCATTTCTCTAAAAACACAAACTTCATTGCCATCAAATTTATTCCAACTCATAGCAGCCCTGTAAGAAAGAATAGACTTGTCTTTTAGGGTATCACAAACCAAAATTTCAACAACTTTCTTCTAGGAGTGGCACGGACTTTTGAACTGTTGTCCTGTGCCATTTAGACATTGAGATGCAAATATCATAACTTAAGTATTGCTTTTGCCCCTTGTGCTGGAGAAAATCGAGAGTCATGTGGGCTCCCTGTGAAATAGAACTGCTCCACATAACACAGGTTTCCTGGCAGCTTCCTGAAGTTACTGAAAATGCTTGCCTTCAGTTGTTTTTCTGTGTGGATTCCAAGGACCAGCCTCTCAGTTTAATAAGCTAAGTGCCACCCAGGTATTCAAGAAAACACTCCTACTTCCCACTGCTATTGAAGTAATTTTGACTCAGAAATCAGAAATTACCATACTCATAATTTTTTTGGAAAAATCTAGAGATAACTATTTGGCTTTTTTTAAGATCAGGTCCAGTAATTCAGGTTTGTGTAGTATGTAGAAGTGAAGTTGCTATAATGTTGTTGTTACATGCTATGGAGTTGATTTTGACTCATAGTGAGGTACTATATACAACAGAGGGGAATACTGCCCCACCTTGCACTCTCCTCATGATTGTTAGGTATGAGCCCCTTGTTTTGTAACTGTGTCATTGGAATGAGTCTTCCTCTTTTTTCACAATCCTTTACCAGTGATTGGTCTCGCCTGATACAGGTCCAAAGTATGTGAGTATGTAGGATAATAGATTGCATGAATGACTATGCCTCTGGTGTTCCAAGAACAACACAGAACAGTGCTTCTCATCCTCTCGTGTGCAGCTAGGGAGCTGGTAAATGCAGGTTTTGATTTAGCAATTCAGACATAGGACCCCAACTGCATTGTGGACAAACTTGCTGAAGACCCCTTAAAAGGAGTATATTTGTATGGATAACAATAGGAAAACCCTATTTTTTCATTTCTTTATTTTGCTTGGCTTTCTTTGTACAGTCTTTGAACCAGAATCTGACTGCATTTTATTCCGTATTTTATTAACTTGAACTCAATTATTGTTGACCAACTTTGAGCTCATTGGATGTAGAATAACTAATTTTTAAAATGTGGTCTTTTACGGAGTAGTCTGATCCACAACCAAGCAAATGGCTGAGTTAGGAGTAGTCAGCATTTTGTTTGGTTTTCGAAGGGGTTTCCATAGATTGAGGGGTGGGGGAGGTAATGCAGTGTACTGCAATGCCACTCCTAGACAAATCTAGCCTATCACAGCTGTCAAATAATTACTGTATTTTTCGGATCACAAGATGCACCTGACCATCAGACTTACCTAGTTTTTAGATCAAGAAAACATGAAAAAAATTGAATCCAATAGTACCAAATACTAAAATATTTATTAAAATAAAGCAAAACATGGTAGTATTTAACAGCTTAAACTCAACAGTGGTGTTAAGAACCATCATCACTTTCATTAACAAAGGAAGATAGGTGTGTGCTGTGCTGATCATGTGACCTGACTGACATTGAGACTCCAGGGTGCAGGACTTCCCCAACCACAATGCAGAGTAAGCGGGTGCATGGGATCATAAACAAATGCTGTGGGTTACCACATCTTTGAACCATAAGAAGCACCCCTGTTTCTCCCCCACTTTGGAGGGGAAGTACATCTTATGGTCTGACAAATACAATCATGATGATTATCAAATGAAAGTTTAATTCTGTAGTTCTTCTGTACAAAACTTACCAATGTCTACCAGTTTCTCCTAGAGTAAAAACCTTACAGTGACCTATGCTCCTTTCCTTGTTTAGCTTCTTGTTAATCTTTCTAACCTTAAGTACTCTCCCTTGGACCACTTAGTTTCTGCCACACTAACAAGCTTGCTGCTTCTTGAATATGCCCTGCATGCTCCCATGGCCTTTGCACAGAGGGGCAGTTTCCTTACTTGATTTATTCTTTCTCCAATCTCAACGTGATTCCTTTCCTTGTCTGTTTCAGGTATTCACTCAAATGCTATGTGAAAGGCAGCATCAAAAAGTTTATAGAAATATTCCATTAATTTTAGTTCTATTTTTCTATAAACTATTTTAAGCTCCCTTTAAATCATGCCAATTATTTATAGCCTGCTCTTAAAAACTGACTGACCTTCGAAACTCCCAAATCCTCATCCTTTTTCCTTGTGGCTCTTTTTAATTTCCCTAGCTCTTATCACCTTATAATACACAACTTGATTTACTTTTTAGGCTCACCATTTATTGTTTTTTTTTTTTTACTTTCCCCTTAAAACTATAAGCTCAAAGAGAGCAGTGATATTTTTTTCATATACTGCATTATACCAAATGTCTACAAACGTGTCTACTATCTAGTAGGCGCTCTGTAGGTATTTTTTGAATAATATTCTCTCAAAAATATTGTAAAAAATTCTCAAAATGTAATAAACCTTTGATAAAAATCGATCCAGCTACAACATCTTCGATTTGCTAATTTTGGTGTACACATACCAGAGCCATACATTTAAAACTTTCTTTAACTATTCCTTATATTTAGGCTTGCTGCTATCCTGTTGATTACAGATTCTGACACTGAACTAAGCACTTTGCCTATATGATCTCTATTCTTCATAGTCATGAATGTACATGATTTTTTTCTATTTTAAAGATGGAGAAAATGAAGCTCAGAGGAATTTAGTAATTTGTAACACATCTATTAAATTGCAGAATCGGAATTTGAATCCAGTGTTTTTCCTATCCAAAGCAATTGACCTTCGTCTTTTTACTGCTTCCCTCTCATCCCTTATAAGATTGCAGAATATAAATGAGATCAGGGACCAAATTTTATTATTTTTGTATTTCTCAGGAGCACTTAATATATCATGTGATACTTCTCCAGTATCTTTGACACCGTGAATGGTTAGCTTCCTGGCACAGGTAATAATAATTCCGATTTCAGGGATGAGTAGTCACTGAGCATGCTCATATCCCTTTCGTTTACCACCCACTCTCTGCAGCAGCAATGCAGGAACCAAGTTATCCTTCCTACTACCTGATGGCAAAATAAATAAATAACTGTGAAAAAAAATCCGTTCTCCATTTGGAGGCACTAAATCCCCTCTCCTTTCCAGATGGCTGGGAGATTTCTCCCAGGTGGTAAATATATTATTAAGAACTCATTTCACCGTGAAATTGACTATTCAAAACACAGACAGAAGTTAATATATTAGGACAACCTGTCTGAAAACTGCGTTAGTGAAAATTTATTTTTGTTTAATATAAAACCTGGTATTATACATGACCTCCTTTCAGTTCAGGCAGTTAAAGTCATCTCCAGTTAGAACACGTGTTCCAATGTCAAAGAGTGCAACCAGTAAGAATCATCTTTGCCAATGCAGGTTGGCCGATAACTCTGCCATTATGGGCCTTATATCATGGCAAGTACTGATGACGGGTCTCTTATAACATTATACATAGTCCTTGGGAAACAGCATTTTTTTTCCCATTCAGGAGCTAGAGGCAGTTTAAACATCCTTAGCTCAGCTTGTTTTAGAATGGTTTCCAAAGTTATGATTCAGGACTGTCCTGGACACGTGTGATAATCAATTGCGAATTGCCATTACTTAAGGTAATTCCACCATTCATCTGTCAGTGAGTCATGCAAATTATCATGTAGTGCATGTTGCTATGGCAATGGAAGCTATAACCCCCAAACTGATTATCATCAAGTAGATTCTGACTCATAGCGACTGTATGGGGCAGAAGAAAAGTGCCCTCCAGGATTGCCAAGGTTGTACATCTGCATGGCAGCATAAAACTGCATCTTTCTTTCAAAAGAATGAGTTCAAATCATTGACTCAATGTACATTTCACTCTGCCACCATAGGCAAGCACCGGAAGTTTTGTCACAGAAGTTTCAAATACTGTGGATGGTCACTCTTGGGTGGGCAGAAACAGCACAGCTTTCAGACCAAGAGAGACTGGCAACAAAGATCTGGCAATCGACTTCTGAAAATATTGGCCAGTGAAAACTTCATGGGCTATAGCATAATGTCCGATATTATACCCAAAGCGGAGCCCATCAAGTTGGAAGGCATTTAAAATAAGATTGAGAAGAGGTGCCCCTCAAAACAGTGTCTGTCATCTTGATGAGGAAAGAATAAATCTTGGGAAACCTATATTTACTAAGGTATCACGACTCAAACCAGGAAGAGACACTTGAAAACACCTATTAAACATTCATACATAGAATGTATGAAGTATATAGATTTAGGAAAATTGGAAATTATGGAAATGGAAGTGATATGGTTAAAGGTTAACAGCCTAACCATTCGTGAGTTAAATGAGCTGAAATTGACCAATATGAACTGGAAAATCTATGTCAGGAATGAGAAAAAAAGAGGAATGACATTACATTCATTATCAAAAACAATATTTCAAGATTTGTCCTAAAATACAACCCCGTGACTTAAAGGACAATATACGAACACTTTTGGGGGAGACAAATTAAAACTCTTATTCAATTTAATCCCCTACTACTAGTATCATAGGTGAATAAATTGAAGAATTTTTAACTAATCATGGTGCAGTCATAATTCCTGGTTCTAAGAATGAAAAAGTTGGGATGTGGGGAAAGGAACAGTGGTTGGAAAAGATGATTTTTTTGTGGTAGCATAGTGGATAGCAATATCACAGAAGGTATAATAATGGGATTTTGCAAGATGAGTGACTTACTTATTTAAAATACCCTTTAAAACACACAGATAGCCAACTACACATGTGGATATTACCAGACAGAATATGCAGGAATACAACTGACTACATCTGTGGAAAGATGCAATGTAAAGTGTAAAAACTCACTGTCAGGCTGAGCCCCGGTGGCATAGTGGTTGAGTGCAGGTCTGCAGCTCACTAGCTTGGCAGTTCAAATCCAGCAGCAGCTCTCCAGGAGCAAGGCTGGATCTCCCACTCCCACCAGAGGGCAGTGATGCACCCCCCACAAAAAAAATCACTGTCTTCAGTTAGAACTTGACCAAGGCCTATCAAAGAATATACTATCAATTGCACATATGCAAGTTTGAGATAAAACTGAAAAACACAATTTTCTTCATGTCGGTGAGACCAAAGTTAAAGCTTGATTATATTTTATCTAGATTGGTAGACTATCTCAAGCATATATTTGACACATTGAACACTAATGGCCAAAGATGAGATAGGTTGTGGGATGACATCAAGGACATCCTTTAAAAGAAACAAAGTGGGATGGAAATACCAAAATGGATGTCAAAAGATACTCTGAAAGCTGCTTCTGAATGTGGAAAAGCTAATGTCAATGTAAGAAATGGCAACATCACAGAGCTGAACACGAACTTTTAGAGAGTGTCTTGAGAAGACCAAACAAGCATTATAATAAAGTTACCAGGTCAAAAGGGAATAACACAGTAACTAATGAGAAATGAAGTTCTGTCTTGTAATATTCTGTGGGTGAAAAGAAATGCTTCCCAAAAAGAAAGACAAAGAAAAAGTAATGACATAGGAAACATCAAAAGAAGATCCTTTAATTGGTCCCATGAACTAAAGGGTCAGAGACATGTCAGTTTCCACTACTTTGAGATCAGAAGAACCAAGATAGTGCCAAGCTACCACTCTCATGAGCTCTAAAATGTATTACATTGAAAGGTCCTGGGTACAGTGAAAAACAAGTATGGACAGAACTGAAAATCATGAAAGATTATTTTTTGTAATATAGTAGCCTTATTGTTCTTTTATGTTTGCTCCCACCCACCATCGTGACCCCAATTCCACCTTGTAAATCTGGATAGACTTGACCATGTATACAGGTACAGATAAGAGCTGGAAACACAGGGAATTCAGGACAGATCCACCCCTCAGGATCAATAATGAGTGTAGCAACAACAAATGGGTAAGGTGAGGGTGGGGGTAGTAAGGGGAAATCAATCACAATGATCTACCTAGAGTCCCCTCCCAGTGGGACAGACAACAGAAAAGTGGGGGAAGGGAGACATCAGTCAATATAAGACATGAAAAAAATAATTTATGTATTATTCAGGATTCATGAGAGAGGGAGGGTGGTAGAGGGAGGAAAAAAAAATGAAGAACTGATACCAAGGGCTCAAGTAGAAAGAAAGTGTTTTGAAAATGATGGTGGCAACAAATGTAAAAATATGCTTGACACAGTGGATGCATTTAAGGATTGCGATGAAGTGCATGAGCCCCAAACAAAATTACATATTAAAGAAAATGAGTCACTGTATTAAAAAATTGGTCAACATTTTACAACTTCATTCTGATGTGTATGATGAAGAACTAATGGGACTAAAGAAAAGAACAAGCTTCACATATTGAGGAAAATAAAGTTCCAGGAAATGATGAAATATCAATGGATAGATTTCAACAAATGTATACATGAAGGTGCACATTACTTTATGACAGAAATTTGGATGACAGCTACCCGCACAACCAAGAAGAAGATGTCCATACTTGTACCCATTATAAAAAGAGGCAACTCAAAGGGTATACAAATTACTGAAAGATATGAATAATATAGCCACAATAAAACTTTATTTAACACATTAAAGACTGGCTCTTTTAAAATCAAGAAGTTAAAAATCAAGCAATCAAATCGATGTGAAGGGGTGGAGAAATAGTGGAGATCCAAAATCCATCTGCAAATTAACATATTCAAGACCCGATATACTCGGGATCTGTCCACAGTGTGTTAAGATCACTTTAATATAGTTGCAGCAGACAGAATCCTAGAAAACTAATCCAGATTTGAAAGCAGTTGTAGAATGAAGAATATCACTTCTGATGTCAGATAGATCTTGGTTGAAAGCAGAAAATACCGGAAATATGATTACCTGTATTTTATTGAGAATTCAATGACATTCAACTATGTGAATTATAAAAAAAATCTGGATGACATTGTGAAAAATAAGAAATCTGGAACACTTATTGTGCTTAATTGAAACCTGTTTATAGACAACTAGCAGTTGCTTAGACAGAGCCATGTGGCATCATGGTTGTATCCTTGCACCACACTGGTTCATTCTGAATCCTGAGCTGAGAAGCTGGATTGTCAGAAAGGGAGATGCCATCAACATGCAGAAGAGAGCAAGTGGAATTTATAAGCCGCTGAAGAAAAGTCTTGGAAGCAGATAATAAGTCTTTGGAGGTGTGTGTGTGTGTGTGTGTGTGTGTGTGTGTGGCAGTCATGTGCTTATGTTAAATTCATGATTGAGATGTAGGAGTAGAGTCTAGCCTGTTAATCTGGAGATAGCCATTGAGTAGCCAATGAAGTCTCCGTGTGGGCATGGCTTTCTCCAGAGACTTCTTGGAAATCTCGAGATATTCCCCTCATGGAGATGAAAAGCTATGTCCCAAGTTGATGGGAGTTAGTCTAAGAGACAACAAACTATGGACAAGACAGGATGGCAGCGTCCGAGGAGCTGGAGGAGCCACATGGCCTTCCCCTGACGGAACCAGACCTCTGAAGCCGGAGAAGCCATGTGGAGACCCCTGCCAGCGCTGAGTTGCCTGTACCTCGACTGGATGCTGTTGTTGGACCCTGAACCCTGGAAGTGAGGAGCCATGGGGAGACCCCTGCCAGTGCCAGGATCCTGTACCCACTGACCTGTGACTTGGTGAGTCAGAAGGAGACTTTATAGACTAGTATCAGGCATATGGGCTAATATCAGACTTATGACTTTGAACTGGACTGGGTTGGGATGCTTTCTTAATCTCCTATTCCTCTTGTAAATAAACTGTACCCTTAAATCTATATGCATGTCTACACATTTGTTTCTCTAGTCTACCCAGACTAACACAGGGGGTGGGCAGGGTTGCAGCATTAGAAGGGACATTGAGTTGCATGATAGTAGTGGTTTGGAGTTGGGCTGCAATCTGCATGGACTGCCCTTCAAAACTACCAGTCACTCCATGGGAGAAAGACTGGGCTTTCTGCTCCTGTGAACAGTGAGTCTCCAATGCTCGCTTTGAGTCAGCATTAACTCAATGGCACTAAGTTGAGTGAGTACAGTTTGTGTCCTTGTTAGTTGTACCACCTTATTTTTAATGACATGGCTAGACTGTCTCTCATTGCCACATATTCTCCTTTCCCATCCCTTTCTGCATTCTGAATTTTGTCTCTTAATTCATAATGCCCTTTTGTACTCCAATGGTTAACTCTTGATGGTGATATTATTCACAACACAGGTCTATTTGTAATTTGACTGTGAAGTGAGTCATGGAGGTGAGTTCAGTTTCAGGTTGGAAGGAACTCTGAGAGTCTTAGTCTTGGGGGATTCACACATTTTTTTCTACTTGGTTACATGTGAAATTTTGACAAGTTTTTAAAATTACTTGATACCAGTAATCAATGTTCTCAACCAGAAATTATGTAAAATAGCACATAGATTATAAAACTGAGGTGAAGAATTAAAATGATATATTATTGTATTCTAAAAATCAAATAAAGTACCTGGGTATAGCAACCACTCATGGCAGCAAATCCTGTTAGCATTAGCAATATTGATTGTTGACATTTTACTCATAGTGTACCATGACATTTTAAGGCCACCTGTTGCAGTTAAGGAGGAATCCTAGTGGAATTGTGAGATGCATATTGGGCTGTGAACCACAAGGTTGATGGATTCTAACCCACCAGCTGTTCTGCCTGAGAAAAAGAAGGCTACCAGTTCACCTGAAGATTTACAGCCTGGAAAACCCGTCGGTGCAGTTGTGGTCTCTACTTTATGATCATTATGAGCTGGAATTAGTCTAATGGTCATAGGTTTTTATTTATTTCTTATGGTTAAGTTTCAGATGCTAGAATCAGATGAGGTTTAAAATATCCCTCTGCCACTTATAAACTGCAAAGCCATGAACAAGTTATGTAACTTCTCTGAGTTTTCATTTCTTCCCTGAAAAATGGGGATAAGATACGTATTCATTTCAGTGACTATATATGAAGATTAAATGTGACAATGGTGGAAAAACACTTAGCATGCTATCTTGGACATACAACGTTTCAGTCATTGTTAGCTATAGACAGCAAGCGAGAGAAATGAAAAGTGAATTGCTCAAGCTGGAAGTGGTTAAACTTATAGAACTAATTCTAAAACCCACATTGTTTCCACTGTTCAACAATTCTTAAATACAAAAATCAAGAACTATATCTCAAAGGAAATTTGAATAAGTATACTCCAGTTAGTAAGTATTCTAAGTCCTTTCAAAATACAGCAATAGGATAAACATCATGAGCTTACTATGTTGGGCTCATGTACAAAACAGCAACTACAGCTATAACTCTATTTGATGAATATTAACTGAAATTGTAACCCTGCCAGCTCAGAAATAACCAATTCATTCCCTAGCAGCAGTAGATTAGCTATAATTACTAAAGGAAAGATCTTATTACAATAGAAATCTGACAACAGAACACCTTAAATTATATTTTAAAATTAGTTTTTCATTTAAATAGTTTTTGATAATTCCCAAAACATTTCCATATATGTATCTATGTATGCATGTGTACATTGAAAGTGCTTTCCTATTAAGCAAAATATCTGCTGTTCAAACCCAACCAGAGGCAAATAAGAAGAAAGGTCTAGGGCTCCATGCCTGAAAGGGCACAAGCCCTTTGAGTGTCAGGAAGCCTGTTACAATTCATAATGACTCTACAAAGAGAATGAAATACTGCCTAGGGCCATGCTCACAATCTCTCCTAGCTTTGAACTCAAGGTCTTAGCTATTGTGTTAATGCAGCTTGCTGACAATCTTTGCTTTATGCTGACCCCTCTATGAAGCATGATGACCTTCTCCAGGAATAAACTGTACCTGATGACATGTACAAAGCATGGCAAACAGATTATATCCATTCTTGTTTCTAGAGAGCTTTCTCGCTGCGCTTACATATCTAGACAGATTTATTTGTTGCTATGGAAATTCATCGTATATTGGATATTCATCACCAATGCCATAATTTAAAGGCATCAGTTAATCTTTGGTCTTCCTTATTCATCGTGCATCATTTGCATACATCACTCATGTGTCAGTTTGACATACTGTGCTGGTTTGTGTGTTGTTGTAATGATGAAAGTGATGATACCAGTATTCCAACTATCAGCAGGATCACTCATGGTTTCAATAGGGATTTGAGACTTCCACAGACGAGGAAGAAGAAAGAGTTCATTTCTGGAAATCTAGACACTCAAAACCTTATGAACAGCAGTGCAACATTACTATAGAGGAAGTAGGTACACTGCAGGCTTGGAAAGAACTCAAATCAACTTTTTAAATATTGAACATTGAATTGTAGCATATGTGAATTAAATGTCAAAAGAAATTAAAATAAAAAGAAAATCATTCATTAAAAAATGCAACTGTAGAAGAACTTCTTCCTCAAAATAGTGTTGACCGTATCTTCAAGGTGACCACAGAAAATGTTTGAGACCTTCCTTTGTGGATATGACATGAATCAAAATGAGAAGAAACGGCTATAAGTATTCATTAATAACCAGAACATGGGATGTGTGAAATATGAATCCAGAAAAACTAGAAATCATCAAAAATGAAATGGGACTTATGATGATTGATATCCTAGGTATTAGTGAAGTGAAATGAACTAGTATTGGCCATTTTGAATGGGACAATTATATCTACTACACTGAAATGACAAATTAAAGAGGACTGGTGCCACATCCATCATTAAAAATAATATTTCACTACTGATCCAACTTTACAAAGGAGATGGAGCCTCTGTGAAACCCTCTGCAAAGGACCTTTTGAAAACAAAAGGGCAAGATTCAGAAACGTGAGTTCTGGGACTTTCCTGAGGAGTAGAAACTTCCTCTAATTACATCATGGAGTCTCAAAAGGAGGAATTGACCCAAAGAATCTTTTTAAGTTGATAATACGGTGTCCCCAGCTTCTGTAGTTCCTCTTTCTCAAGGCTCTCAGGAGCTCAGCAGAGGAGGTGGGGAAAACAGAAGCTGACAATTCTTCTCTTTCTTACTCACCCTCTAACTAACTCTTCGGAAGACACTAAGACATTTTTCCTAACATACTTAGGAAGAAATCCAATCTGAACTTACTTGCGTGGGAGGATTCACAGGTTTCTGCACTCTGAGTCTAAGAAGCCCTGACACACTCACTGAATTTCAACTGCATGACCAAATTTTAGATCCACTGCTAGCTGACTCCCAGTGCCTGCCTGGAATATTTGAGGACTGGACTATATAACATAACTCCCCTGGAGCACCACGAGTTGGTGCAGTCCTGAGAAGTGCTGAATTGTGTGGATTTGTGTCATGGGAGAAACTTAGCATATCAGAGCTTGAGCATTTATCCTCTGTCCCAGGATTCAAAGTGGTATCGCTTGCCTGCCCTGTTGACCCATGCCCATATAGAATCTGGGTCCTGTTCTGACTTACAGGGTCAGAGAAAACAGTACTGGTGAGGGTGCACACAGTGTTTCAGGGAGTTTCTTCCCTCCCCTGTTGTGTTGATTGTTGCTTAGCATTTCCTGAGAAACTGGGAGTCAGCCTTAAAACCAGGATTTCAGCGTAGGCAATATTTAACTGTTTTCTGCCTTTGGGTCCTGCTGAGGATAGGATAGTACTAAATATCCCAGTCACGCTTGACTAGCTGCGATCTACAGTAAGAGTGTGGGATTGCTTTCTGTATATGTATATGTATATAGATACATACTTGTGTACATATATATACATATTTGAATCAGCAGTTAATCTCTACACATATGCAGAAACAAGAAAATAAAACTCGATTAAATAGAATACATGCAGACGCAGAACTAGAGGACATCTTGGAGGAGGAGAAAACTTTGTATCCCCTCTTAAGAGGGAGTTTAGGGCAATAAGCTGCAGCTACATTAAGCTATTTGAAGGAGGTGAAAAAAGATAGAAATAGAGGAAAAGTAACAACAACAAGGGAAGAACAATATATAAACTCTCAGGAAAGCACCGCAAGAACAATCTGACCAAATACATGAAAGGCTAGGAACAATTTAAAAGCACCACATGGAATTTTGAAAAGTCAGCTCAAATGTTAGAACTGGATAACATATTTTAAAAATAAAAAAGTTAAAATACCAGAATAAAGAATCAGTGACTTCGAAGACAAATATCTCGATATGAAAATACAACAAAATTAAACTGAAACAAAGACCAAAAGACTTGAAGAAAGCCTAAGAATTCTATGACACGCTATCAAAAGTAAAAACATACATTTGATAAACATCCCAAAACATACAGAAGATATACTAACTATGAAAAATCAGTTTTAAAAAGTATTAAAGAGGGTTTTTTCCCCTGGTATTATAACACAACAAAATAATTGATGTAGAAGACTGGATAATTTCAAACACAATAGATCTCAAAAGAAAACTACTACGACACATATTAGTCAAGCTTTCTAACACCAAAATAAAAAAAAAACAACCCTGAGAACAACTCAGAAAAAAAGAAAAAATCACAATAAAAGACACCTAACAAAGATAAACAGTGTTTTCTATCAAAACCATGCAGACAAGAAGACAATGGATTGATATATTCTAAGTCTGAAAGAAAAAAACAGCTCCAAACACAGCCAATGAAAACTCCTATATCCAACAAAATATATATCCCTCAAATATAAGGGAGAAATACAATCATTTTCAAATAAAAGAACTTAAAGGACTTTGTGGTAGTTACATAATTCCATGCCAATTTGATAAAAAAGGTTTATGGGTGCAGTAGAACTTCCTCTCTTTCTACCGGGTGGTAGGGCACACTCTCTGTTGTCACCTTCCTGTTGACATCGAGCCACACTGATGGCAGCCAGAGCATTGAAGATACGCCTACTGCCACTGGATCCACATGACTTTGCACCCAGTCGTCGGTGATCTTCCTGCATGCTGCACCATTGCATGTGACCGCATGATTCTGAAGAGTGATTTATGCAATAGTATAAGACTTATGGGTTAATGTCAGATTTATGAAGTTGATCTGGACTGGGCTGGGATGTTAATTCAATGTGCAATTGTTCTTTTATATTAAGATCTCTCTCACAGACATATTAGAGTCTCGGGATTTGTTTCTCTAGTCAACCCGGAAAAAGAGAATTTTAAATAAAAAAGAACCACTTTTACAAAATATGTTAAGAATAGTTCTTTTTCTTTGTTTGTTTTTGCTTTTGGGGCATCACTGCCCTCTAGTGGTGGGAGTAGGAGGCCCAGCCTTGCTGCTGGATTTGAACCTCCAACCCAGTGGGCTGCAGTCCTGCGCACAACCACTATGCCACTGGGGCTCAGCCCCAAGAATAGCTCTTTAAACAAAGAATTAACAAAAGACAACAACCTAAAATTGCCATAAAAAACATATTATGGTGAAACATGTTAGTTTAATACACAAATGTGAAAGAGAACTATAGGAAGCATAGATAACATTTCTGCAAATCAGACAAAAAATTACAAAAACAAAGAGGGGAAACAGAATAGATGATTAACAGTTGAACAGAGAAGATATTTAATTGTTTGCAAAAGTTGAATAACTATTAAGAATATGAAAAGAAAATCCATACAAAAATAATAATCCTCAAAGTAAAGATAAAACCTCAATAAAACCCCAAATTGGGAAATCATACAACAATGGTAAACAGTAAAGAAAAAAACAAACAAAATAGCAGAGAAATAATTGATAAGAAAATGTATAAACAAATGGAATGTAGCAACAAATTCACCATGAACATTGAAAATTATATCACCACATGCAGAAAAACATGGTGGCAGTAAAACAATATTTATCAATAACAACTTTGAATGTAAATGAACTGAACTCAGAAATTAATGGACAAAGATTAACAGACTAGATAGGAAAACATGAACTGTTAGTATGTTGTTAACAGTAAAAACAACTTAGACATAAAGAAAAATATGAACTAAAAATCAAACAATAGCAAATAAATATCAAGCAACGGGAATCAAAACAATAATGGAGTAGCAACACTAATCTCTGACAAAATAGACATCAAAGTAAAAGTCATAATGAAAGGCAAAGGCCATTTAACAATCATGACAGTTTCAATTGAATAGGAAATTATAATCATAATATCAATGCATCAAATGAAGCACTTCTATAGAACATTAATCAAATTCTTACAGAAATAAAGAGAGATAGAGCATAAGAAAATAATATTAAGGGTCTGGAACATATTTTTCCAAGAAAAAAATATAGAAAAAAATAGTAGCAAGGGTTCAGAACTGAACAACATAATTCATTAAATTTCTCTGTTAGAATACAGAATACTCCACTGAATAAAAATACAATAGTCATTATTTTCTAGCATATGTGAAATGCACTCCAGAATAGATCACATTTAAGGTCATAAAACAAACAACAATACACACAAAAACCACCAAAATACTACAAGTATTTTTTTAAAATATCACAATGCTATAAAATTTAAAATTGAACATAGGATGATCAACCCTGGAAAAACCAGTTATGTGGAAATTAAACAATATTTTTAAATGCCTGATCATTTGAATAAGTAGTGAACACAATAAAAAAAATTCCTTGAGGCACATGAAAATGGAACAAACCAAAATCTTTGGGATGTGACGAAGACAGTACTCAAAGAGACGTTTATAACATTAATTGCATGCATCAAAAATAAAGAAAATAATTAAAATAAACACTTTAGCACATCAACTACAGCAATTAGAACAAGATCAGCAAAGCAAACCCTCAGACACTTGAAGAAAAAAATAATAATGAGAAGAGAAGAAATAAATGAGTCAGAAAAAATCTTTAAATGACAGAGAAAATCAACATGAGAAGTTGATTCTTAAAAGATTCAACAAAATTGGTAAACCCCTACTAAACTGAACAAATGATAATGAGAAAAAAATACCAACATTACAAATAAAGAATGAAATGGGGAATCAAAAAAACTAGATGATCATTTTTAAAATCACAGAATATTATGATAAATTATATTCCAACAAATTTGAAAATTTAGAAGAAATGGATGCATTTCTGGAAATCCATTACATATCTCAGTTAACACAGACTGATATAGAAAACTTCAATAAGCCTTTAACACAGGAAAAATAGATCTTTGTCATTAAAAATATATATCCCAATAGCAAAAAGTCCCAGACAAGATGATTTCACTGAAAAATTCTACCAAACATTTAAGAAGGAGATAACACCAAATTTAAATGATCCATTTCATAATATTGAAATACTACCAAATTCATTTTATGAAGAAAGTATAACCCTGATACCTAAGCCAGGCACATATCACCAGAATAGAAAATTACAGACCAGTATCCCTGGTAAATATCAATGTCATGATTTTCAATAAAATTATAGCCAATAGGGTTTAACAAAACATTATAACAAGGCTGAGCCCCGGTGGCGTAGTGGTTGTGCATGGAACTGCGGTGCACTGGGATGGAGGTTCGATTCCAGCTCCATGGAGCAAAGACTGGGCCTCCTACTCCCACCACCTGAGGGCAGTGATTGCACCCCCCCCCCAAAAAAAACATTAAAACAAAAGATCCATCATGATCATGTAGGAAAGATATGAATCTTAGAAAAGGTAATTCAATATTAGAAAAAAAACAATCAATGTAATCCAACACAAACAAAGAATAGGGAAAGAACCTTATGGTTATATAAATCAATGTAATAAATATATTGATAAAATTCAACATCAATTCTGAATAAAAACACTCAAAAATAGGAATAGAAGGGAAATTCTTCAATATACTAAAGGCAATGTATGTGAAATCAACGGTTAGCATTTAATTTAATTGAGAAAAAATGAAAACATTCTTAGTCTGAAGGGAACCAGACCAGCTTGCCTTTATCACTATTTTCATTTACTATCATCCTGGAAGTCATATTCAGAACATCAAGATATCAAAAGAGATATTAAAGGTATGCACAATGGCACAGAAGCAAAACAACTCTCTTTATTTTCAGATTATATAATTAGATATACAAAGAACACCAAAGATTCAATTGAAAAATTGCTGGAAAAATCTAGTGATGTTGTAGGCTAAATTATCAAAATATAAAAACCAGTTAAGTTCTTATACATCAAAGGAGTTAAACCTGAAAAGACAATCAAAGAAACTATACCCTTTACAACAGTCACTCAAAAGAATAAATCTTACCAGAAAAAACAAAGACTTATGCAAGAAAACTATTAAATATATCTATAAGAAATGAAAAGAAGTGTATACAAATGGAAGAATGTCTCATACTCCTGGATAGGAAGACTAAATATATTGAAATGTCAATATAACCAGATACACTTTATAAATTCTATGCAATTCTGATCCAAATCAAACACATTTCTTCAAAGAGATGGAAAGCTAATCACCAGCCTTATAGGAAAAGGAGAGAAGCCCAGGAAAAGCAAAACACTATTAAAACAAAAACAAATCCAGAGACTTTCACTCCCACATTTCAAATTCTATTATATAACCAGGATAATGAAAACAACTTGACATTGGTACAATTATAGACATGCACACCATTGGATTAGAATTGAAAATCCAGGAATAAAATCAAGTACCTACAGCCACCTAATCTTTGATAAAGGACTAAATACATAAAATGTGTAGAAGATAATCTTTTTAATAAATAATGCTGGCAAAATTGGAGTTCCATCTTGCAAAAGAATAAAACGGGACCCATACCTTACATGATGTATAAAAATGAACTCAAGATGGATTAAAGAACCAAATATAAATACTATAAATGAAAAAATAGTGGTAAGCTTAAAGCCCCTAATACCAAACATATGTGTAAGTATACTACAAAACTTAATGGAAAATTATTTTAGAAGAAAAATAGGGAACTGAGACCTGCTAAAATATGACATCTATGCACATTGAAAGACTTCATCAAAAGAAGAAACAGAGAACCCATAGACTGGGAAAAGATATTTAGCAATGAAATATCAGAAAAGGGGCTAATTTTTAAAAAATCTATAGAAAACAATATACTAGTTAGAGACATACAAGTAACAATAAAAAAATAGGCACAAGAAATGAATACACTATTTACTAAAGATGATATCTAGTTGGGAAAAATCACTTGAAGATTTGTTTGTATTCTTTAAATATTAGAGAAATACAACTTTAAACAACAGTGAGATATAATGTTAAACTGACAGTCTTAGCAAAATTTTAAAAAAGGAAAAACAGATAATAATGTTCTGGAAATAATTGGAAAACTCACACATTACTGGTTGGATTATAGAATTGTAAAACCACTATGAAAATCAGCGTGGCACTTCTCTAAACAAATGTAAATACAAATACCTTATGATCCTTATGTTAGACAGTGCTCTCTAGAGAAACAAAACTTATAATGCATATCTCATAAGAAATAAACAGCTATCCAGTCTGTAGAACAGTGCAAATGGCTCAGCACAACTCACTTCCATGAGACAGCTAAATACACTGGCAGACCTTCAAGTCTTGAGGGCCACTGGGTACAAGTCAAGGAAGCAAGCAATTGAGTCCTCTGTAGAACAATTCAGGAAATCTGGCCACACACAGGAAACAGCAAGGCAGGTCACCAACAGACAGACAGATGACAGGGTCTGTCACCCCCCAGCTCAAGCGATGTGTACTCCAGTAGCTTGGTGAATCAGGTCTTGAAGAAACCTCAAACTATAGCAACATAGTCCACAGGTTGTGTGTCCCACTGGTATAGTAGCTTGCAAGTTAAGGAAGAGAGCCAGCTAAGTAGCCATGTACTGGTCTGATCATGAAATAGCAAGAGACCAGAAAGGCAAGGTTTGCGGATCCATTTATCTCCCCATCCTTCAATTAATCCCACATGTATTCATTCATTGGCCAGGTTGGCACAGTAAACCTTCCTCTCACAATTCCTCAATCTCTCTACTTGCTACATGTGAATATGTACATATGTGTGTATCTCCTAAAGAACAAAACATGAACAGACATATGCACACTGATGTTTATTATAGAAAGTCCTCTAAATCTGACTGTAGAGGATTGGATAAGCAAATTCCATACATTCATAAAATGGATTGATATGCATCCTTATAAACAAGGATAAGTCTGTCAAACATCTTCAGACTTGGTCAGAATTAGAGAACATTTTGCTAAGCAACATTATAAAATCTTATAAAGAGAAGATATTATGACACCATTTCTTAAAGTAAAAAAATCCCCCAAAGCAAAAGAAAACAATTTTCACACCAAGGATAAGATTTTAATGGTCCAAAGTAGGCTTGAGGGGTAGGGGAGAGAAGGGATAGAAGGAAGCCAGAGAGCTAAGAAAAAAAAAAAGCATATATAGTGTAGACATTATCACATTTGATGAAATGAGCTGTATTAATACATAGAATTTTTTGTATGCATTATATGTACCAAGAGAAGGGTAAAAATTAAGTGTGTATAATATATCTAAATAAAAAGATGCAAACAAATAAGTAAAGATAAATGCTTTTAAAAGGGAGGAAGAAAAGAGTCACAGCCTTAAAAACCCTCCTGACTTCTTACCCATCAGTTCTAAACATAGGTTGGAGTAGTTGTAGAAGGACGAAATAAAACTGCAACATATTTGAATTCTTTTGGGGCATATAAGCATGTTTCAAATAAATACAAACAAACAAGAATATTTCAAGAGACATCCTGTAGTATGACTCTGTATGTGATCGGATAACATTTGTGTGCCTAAAAGAGGACCAGTTATCACTATTACTTGAGGTCGCCCTCTAAACAGTAATTCTAAAGATAGAGAAGTTTAAAACTTTAAAGTCAATATCTGCAAACTGCAATTGAATAGACAAGTAGTCAAAATGTCTTGGTATAACTGGTGACTGGAATGCAAATTTAAAAACAAAAACTATGATAGAAAATATTGCCTTGGTGATAGAATGTTCCCAGGAGACCTCAAGACCAAGCACTTATTCAATGCATACCTTTTGTTTCAACAATACAAATAATGACTAATATTGGAGCTTCAAAAATTCATGGAAAATTTATATGGTCTTTTAATCCAAATCTTCTGTGAACTTTTGAATCCCTTAGTGAATATAGATCTCACCACATGGAACACACAGATATGCAAGGGCTACATCTGTGGAAATAGCTCATCGAGAAACTCAATATAATCAGTTAGAATCAAGCCAGGGACTGACTGTGGAAGAGATCATCAATTGCTTGTCTGCAAGTTGAAGTTGAAGAAAATGAAATGAAATTCACAGGAGTTGAAATATGACTTTGAGTATACTGTACATGAAATTGGGGAGGACTTCAAGAACAGATTTGAAGAATTGATACTTCAGACATAAGGAAAACAAAATGTTATTTAGAAGATAAAAAAAAACATCATCTATGTCCAAACAGATCTTGATCTTGAATATAGAAACATGAAAGTGAAAAGAAGAAAGTATAAAGTAAAAGTGCTGAATAGAATATTTTAATGCAACTTTTGAAAAAAAGAACTATAAGTATGATAACGAAATCTATAAAGACTTGGGGTTAGTATACCAAAAGGGACGGCCACAGTGGGCATTTCTCAAGATGAAAGAGATGAAAAATATTCAAACCTCGAGTTGAATATTGAAGGATTCTGTGTGTAAAATGTTGATAAACATAAGACACATTCAACGATGGGAGAAAAGCAGTGAGCCAATGTAACAAATAGAACATATACACATACATCTTTCAACTGATCCAAAAGGTCCTGCAAAGACTTTACAATGATTTTCCAACTAATGAAATTAGGGCCATGCAAATCTAAAAATATCATCTAATGTTGCAGAATTAGAAAATGATGAATCTAGGGGCTGAGCCCCAGTGGTGTAAGTGGTTGAGTGCAGGACTGCGGCCCGCGGGCTTGGCGGTTCAAATCCAGCAGCGGTTCTCAGGAGCAGCGCTGGGTAGAGCCCATGACCACCAGAGGCAGTGATGCCCAGCTACCCCCACCCCCCCAAAAAAATGATGAAGCTAGAATGTATGCCATGGTTCTTGGATTCCAACTTCATTGTTTATTGCTCTTTGATGCTTTGCATTCAAGGTGACAGTGAAACCAAGATTAATTTGCACAGACTATTGAGATTTATTACAAAATAATGTACTTTGTACTGGGATTAAAAATAATGAATATGCATACACACATATTTTACTGCTAAGGAATCTATGGAATCAGGGTTTCTTTTACCACCAAAAAACAAACACACGGGTCAAATTTTCCTCAAAGCATCAGAATTTTTCTTTCAAAGGTGAGTTTCATTGTAGTAATTTCTTTGCAAAATATCACATGTCCAGTCAGTCCCCAGGCTCTTTAGTTTTAGTTTAATCTCTCAGACTCTGACATTGCCATAGCAGGTGAAAAAAGTTACTGAACACAGGTATGCAAATATATGACTTGTGCTTTTCCCCCTCTGGCATTCATATTAAGACCTGAATCTACTTATTTTCATGTGATCATACCTTGATTTGAAAGATGATTTCGGAATATTAGAAGATTTTAAAATATAATGATTTCTTTCCTTTAGTTCATCAGTCTGAATATAGAAGAATGTTTCTTAATAGGAGAATGGATTAATATTGGCTGTGTATATGAGGGTAAGTAAAAAGTGTATTGCTCCAACATCAGAAATGTTCAAGAAACATAAGTATCAAAATGGGAAACTTTGGTTTCTTGGATGGACACGTCCTCCATCAAGGTTAATATGCTTCTAAGAGTGGTGTTTTCCTTTCTCTAACCCTTCCCTTAAGAACTCTACAGTCTTTGATTTACAGCACATTGAAATAGCAGTTTTGACATCCTCCAGGGACTCAAATCATGTTCCTTTTCAATGTTCTTTGACTCTTGAGAACAAAAATAAATCTGAAGGTGCAAGATCAGGGAAGGAAGGTAAATGGGCTAAGATTTCCCATCATCCTCGTAGGACCGTCCTGCTACCCTCCAAGAACGAATAGCTACATAACTGTGGTGGAAAAAATATATCCTTGGCACAGTTTTCTTGACTTTTTCTCAACAATACTGTTTTCTATTTTCTCAAAATTCTTCATAATAAGTCACCATGATTCTCCTGTATCCTTTAAGCAAAATTTATCAAGATTATCTGTTTATAATCTCACCCCTTTCTGCCTTGCAAAACAGTCACCATAATTTTCTGAAATGGCTGTGTTCCTTTGACTGAACTGACCTAGGTGATCCCCTCAGAAACCATTTCTTTGATTGGATCTTGTTCTCTGATGACAGCAGCAATCTCAAGAGCCATGTTCTTGTTACTGTTCATCCCATACCATCTTCTTCAGCAGCATCTATGTTGGCTTGAAAGACCGAGGTATATATCTAGTCTTTGAGTGCACACCACCTTTGGCATCCATCAAGTGTATCTTGGCTCCTCTTTGAAGTATTCATAACCTTTTTAAACGTTCTTGATTCATCTAAAATGTGTTGTCTTATCGGGGGCAATATTCGCACATACTATTTCAAATATTCAGTGATTTGGGAAGGCATCCACTTCAATCTTCAAAAAAAGCTAACTATCAGCCTTCAAACAAATAGTTTTTTTCTAAGGCACAAAGTATCTTTTTTTTTTAATAAAAGCACCCTAAGGAGACTATGATGATTATATTACCGACAAAACTTATTAACAGCTAACCAAGGATCCCAGACCCATGTCTCAACATACAGTATTCTAAATAAACCTGGTCATGTATAGAGTAGAACCTTAGTAGCAATGCTTTTTAAAAACTTACCCTCCTAAACTGATCTCAGTAGCTTTGGACTTTGGGGGGGGGTTGTAGAAGTATATACACACACAGACATATGTGTGTGTGTGTAGAGATATGGATAGTCTTTATCGTATATATACTATGCAAAGCCACTATAGTATATATAGTACAGTGTATATACACATACATATAAATAGTGTCTATAGATTCCATCTCGGTAGAGACCCCAGTTACATATGAGATCATTTTCTCACATTAACATTCTTTCAGCAGAATGTATATGTCTGTAGGTACAGGGGCACAGAAGGAGCCCTGGGGGCATAGTGGTTACATGATGGACTACTAACCAGAAGGTCAGCTATTGGATACTATCAGCTATTCCACAGGAGAAAGACAAGGCTTTCTATTACCATTAAGGGTTATACTCTTGAAACCAACAGGGACAGTTTGATGCTGTCCTAAAGGATCAACATGAGTTAGCATCAAATTGCTAGCAGTGGGTTGGAGAGATAGGTGCATGAAATTTTTGTTTTTGTTTTTTGGGGACATCACTGCCTCTGGTGGTTGTGGGCGCTACCCAGCGCTGCTCCTGAGAGACGTCGCTGGATTTGAACCGCCAAGCCCGCGGGCCGCAGTCCCGCACTCAATCACTTATGCAACCGGAGCACAGCCCAGGTCCGTGAGATTTTAGCTAGCCTTATTTACAAGAAAAGAATGACATATTGGGTTAAGAATTGGGCTGTGAACAGCAAGTCTGCCAGTTCAAAGTCACCAACTTTTCTGTGGGACATATGAGAATATCATCTCCCACAAATATTTATAATATTGGAAAACCCTAAGGAACGGGTCTACTCTGTCCTAAAAGTTACCAGGCGCCAGAGTTGACTGAGCTATGGAGTGTTTAGTTAGTACAAGGAAATATTCAAAACCTTTCAATGGTTTACAGACAGTGTATGCAACAAGGGAAGTCAATTGGACAAAAGAATCTGTTGCAAGTGGGGATCACTTTAATCTTTATAACCACGGGGTAAACTTGCATAACAGGGAAGGATCACTATCACTGTAATCACAAAATGAACTCAGTGGCCAGAGAAAAATGCAAGCACAAACTTTCCCTTGCTCAGATGCTTGTAAATGAGGGTGGAAAAGGGATGAATGTGTGTGCGTTTATGAGTGTGGACATTTATTTTTCATAATGACATGGGCAGAACTGTTTCTGGGGTTTCTCAGACTCTAACTCTTTATGGGAGTACAAAGCCCCATCTTTTTTCCTTGGAGTCACTGGTGGTTTTTCTAAGTCATAACTCTCTTGATGGAAGTGAGTTTGGAGTTTTTTAGTATAAGTTTTGAATCTGTTAAGTCTTCATAAGGTGATAGTTAGGTTTATGTTAACTTGCTGGATCAGGATTTCAGTGGTTTGAGAGCTGATGCCTAGACATTTCTCATGATACAAGCTAATATAATGTAATCAATTCCACTATCGGTCCACCTGTGAGCAGCCAGCAGTTGCAAGTTTAGGGTGGAGTACAACGTCCTTAAGCAGGTCACAACCCTAAGGTAGGTGAAAGGCAGTTTCCTTTGAAGTGCGGCCTAGTTTCTATGTGACACTGAGAGTGCTAGCTTGCTTCTCCCTGGGTATGGCTCTCCTGTTAGACTCGTCGACTTCCTTTGCTCTGGACTTGAGTCAGCTGCCCACCCTATCAGCTGCTGACTCTGGAGTCCTTCAGTATTCTGTCCTCTGACCTTCTAACCTTGGATCAAATGGAATCTGCAGTCATAAACCTGACTGCTGGGCACTGGAGTCATCTGCTTCTGCATCTACCAGTCTGTGAACATCTTGGTACCTAGATTATTTTCATGCTTCCTGGTTTGTCAGTCCCTGAAACTGTGGAGTGAGGCGTATCTTCAAATTTAATGTCCAAATTGTGGATTTGAATTAAGCTGCTTCTACTGATGTGTGAGTCATTTAAAAAAATATAAATCAAGTTCTCTGAACTTTCCTCTCCTCTCCTATCCTCTCCACTCCTCTCCTCTCCATTTCCTGCTACGTGGACCAGGACAGTCACTTGATCTCCTAGCAACATTTGTTTATCAGTCAAATGGGACAACAGTGCTTCCTGGTAATCTTATTCAGCTTTTGACCCTGAAAGGATAACACTTTGGTGAATGTGCTTCATAAACAATAGCAGGGCATAGCTATATAAGCTGCTTATTATCTTTTTGTAATTGGTTTTATTGTTGTTAGGTTCCATTGAGTGGTTCTGAATCATGGCGATCCTATGCACAACAGAATGAAATGCTGCCTTTTCCAGCACCCTCCTCCCAAGTGCCCCTTTGCATGCACTGTGTCAATCCCTCTCATGGAAGGCCTCTCCTTTGTGTGTCCTTCATTGAAGGAACTGTTTCAATCCATCGCACTGAAGGCCTTCTTCTTTGTCACTTCCCCTCCAGCTCACCAAGCATGAGGTCCTTTTCCAGGGACTGGTTGGTCTTTTCTCACAACATGTCCAAAGCATGAAAGATACAGTCTTGCCATCATTGCCTGTAAGGAGCAAGCTGGCTGCACTGCTCCCAAGACAGGTTTGATCTTGAAGCAGTCCATGGTATTTTAATATTCTCATCTGTAGCACAATCAAATCGCATCAATTCTTCTTCACTCTTCCTTACTCAATGTCCAACTTCCTCATGCATACGAGGAAACTGAAAAAGGGTCAGGTGCACCTTAGTTCTCAAAGTAATTTTCTGGCTTTTCGATACTATAAAAAAAGTCTGAGGCAGCAGAGTTCCTGAATGCAATCCATCTTTTGATCTCTTGACGGCTGCTTCCATGAGCACTGATTGTGGCTCGAAAGAAGACAAGTTCCTGGACAGTGTCACCCTTTTCTCCACGTATCGTGATGCTATGTATTGAACAAGCAGTCAGGATTTTGGTTTTCTGTATGTTGAGTTGTAACCCATACTGAAGGCTACAGCCCTTGATATTCAGGAGCAAATGCGCCAGCAAGCCAGGCCCTCTCATCTGCCTGTGACATGTTAACAAGCCCTTCAATCCTGACGCCACATTGGTCTTCATATAATCCGGGTTCTCTGATTCTTTGTATTGCCACAGATTGAAGATCTATGGTGAGAAGATAAAACCCTGATGTACATCTTTCCTGATTTTAAACCATGCCGCATCCTTTCATTCTGTTCACAATACTGCCTCGATGTGTAAAAGTTCCAAAAGAGCACAACGAACTGTTCTGGAATTCCCATTCTTCTCAAGGTTATCTCTAGTTTGTTATGATCCACACAGTTAAATGTCTTTGCACAGTGAGTGAGACGCAAGTAAACATCTTTATGGTACTCTCTGCTTTGAGCTAATATCTATCTGACACCAGCAATGACATCCCTTGTTCAACATCCTCTTTGGCATCCAGCCTGGACCTCTGAAAGCTCCCTGTCAGTGTACTGCTGCAACAGTTGTTGGATAAACTTCAGCCAAATTTAGTTGTGGTATCATTTTAGACATTAAACATTCTGTTGGCTGCAATGGTCCCTGGCTCTTTAAGAATGATGTAACCTTTTCTAGGGTATCATCTTGGGCTTAGACTCCACCAGAAGTGTCTATTAGAATTTGCACTTCCCGTCCTATAAGAGTATATATGTCTATAAGAGAAGAGTCTATGCTTTGGGGAAAGAGACTATCTTTGTCCATCTATCCTTCCCCCTCCCCCACCCGGCTTATTCCAGCGTCACGAGATGTGACATAAGAAAGAAGAAATGGGCCTGAGCCCCGGTGGCGTAGTGGTTGTGCGCGGGACTGCGGCCCACTGGGACGGAGGTTCAATTCCAGCAGTGGGGCTGGGCCTCCTACTCCCACCACCGGAGAACAGTGATGCCAAAAAAAAAAAAAAAAAAGAAGAAATGTTTTAAAAATGACAAGCGGACCTTCTTCATGAATCCCCACAGCTCAAGCAGCTGTCAGATGGTAACCTGTCATTTCTGCTTCATAATGTTCCCTTGTACCACAGTAGGAAATATTGCTCAGTCCTGTGATTTTCTCACCATCTTTGTTGGGTCAGAGCCACTGTTGCTATTATTATGAAGGCACCGAGGGTTTTCCTGCGTCTCACTGACCCTCTGCTTTACCAAATACTATGTCCATTTTTGATAGTGGTGGTGTTGTTGTTGTTCTTTTTCATTCTTCTTCTTCCTTTTTTTTTTTTTTTTGTGGCATCATTGCCCTGATGGAAGTAGGAAACCTAGCCTTGCTCCTGGAGAGACTATGTCCGTTTTCAAGGACTCATCCCTCCTGACAACATGACCAATGTATATGAAACCAAATGTTGCCAACTTTATATCTAAGCAATAGATTGCCTGTATTTCCTCACTACCTTTATTTTTAAGCAGTAGTTTACCTGTGTTTCTTCCAAGGCAAATTTATTCTTCTTACAATACTTGGTCTATTGAATATTATTCACCAACACCATCATTCAAATCTATCACTTTTTCTTTGGTCTTCCTTGTTTAAGCACAAAAATGAGGTCATTGAAAACACCGTGATTTGGGCCAGTTCATCTTTAGTTCTTATGTGATATATTTACTTTTTAATACTTTACACTGTTGCATACCTTTTGCAACATATTTGCTCAATGGAATATGATTTGATTTCCTGACTGTTGGTTCCTTGTATATTAGCTATAGATCTAAGTGAGATGCAATTCTGAACAACTTTCATTTTCACTCTATTAATCCTGATTTTTGCTTATCACTTTAAGTGTGCAAAATTTTGTTTTCTTTATGCTAAGATGTAATCTATATTGAATGCTGCGTTTTTTGATTTTCATCAAGAAATGCTTCAAATCCTGCTTGTTTTCAGCAAGCAAGGCGGTGTCATATGCATATTGCAGCTTGTTAATGAATCTTCCTCCACTCTTGATGCTGTTTTCTCCTTCACGTCATGCCACTTCCTGGATTAATTGTTAGCAGACAGATGGAAGAAACACAGTGAAAGTTGACACACAACTTTCTTGATTTAAAAACTATCTGAATCACCTTGTTCTCTTCAAGCCAAGTGTTTCTTAGTCTAAGTACAAATTCTGCATGAGCACAATTAACAGTTCTGAATATTTTATTCACATATTCCAATGCCTCTGCATTGTTAATAAACACAGGTAAACATATTTCTAGTATTATCTGCTTTCATTCAAGATCCATGTAATGTAAAAAATTATATTCTCTCTTCCATATCCTAGTCTAAATCTGGCTTGAAATTCTGGTAGCTCTCTGTCAATATCCTATTACAATACTTTTTGAATTATTTTCAATAAAATTTTACTTGCATGTGATATTGATGACTTTTCAAATAATTTCTGCATTCTGTTAGATCACTTTTCTTTGGAATAGGCACAGATGTGAATCTTCCAGTCTGTTGGCAAGACAGCTATCTTCCAAATGTCTTGGTATAGATAGTGAGTGTTTCTGCACACTTCAAACTCTTCAGACCAAAGTCTAAGCTCTTTGGGGAGAATAAAACGTTTAATAAAACATGAAAGTTTCATAAATAAGTAGTCCAGGCCAAATTTCAAAGATTAAGTTGAATGAAAAGTTATATAATCAGGCATTTACTAATAAAAGCCCCTGCGTTATAGAGAAAAGGCGATTTTCTTTCAAGGAAAAGTTGATAACAGTTATTAGAAAAGCAAAACCTTTCAGAATTCATAGTATCATTAAAAAAAAAAACAAAAACCATGGGGTACATTCTGATGCATGGCAATCTTTTAGGACAGGGTAGAGCTCTCTTTGTATGTTTCAAGACCAAAATATTTCTGGGAGTAGAGAGCCCCATCTACAGCAATCTCTAAATTCATCCTTTTTCCTCTCTACGGATACAGTACAGAAAGTATTCATATTCCCACTTAAGATTGTCCTTCACTCTTTTACTTGGGTTTAATTCATTCCAATCTTCTTCACAACATGATTTTGCTTATTTCCTCTTGGTTATTTTCCTATGTTAGTATTTAAATATACCAAATTTCTTCCATCTTTGCAATTCTGTCCTTTGCTCTATACTCCTTTCTATGTATAGTGCCCCTATTTTCTTGCTTCCTCAATAAAATATCAGATCAAAATAATTGCATATATTCTCTCCGTGTCTCTCCTATTTACTCCATGTTCCATTGCAGTACCAATTCGCATATTCTACCAAGAATAACAAACTTCATGTTACTGGATCCAATAGAAACTTTTTTAATTTCATTTCCTCCATCATTAACAATTTCTGTTGTTCAGCACCCCCCATATCCCCACACCAATTCCCTACTTCTTCAATATTTTCTACCTTTGACAAATTTTGCCATTGTTTCTCCTGTCTTACTAGACAACCCCCTTCTGAATCTTCGCAAGTTTCTATTTCTCTATTCTGCCTTCATAAGATTGAGTGCAATGGAGAGATGACTGCAGGAGATCAGAATGTTAAATCTAACTTAAACATTGAAAACCTTGTCAGTTGATTCTTTCCTGATGCATGTTAGGCCTGATCTGGTTTTCAACATTTTCCGTGTGTTCATTTGCTATTGTTTGTCCATGTTAGGGTTATCCCAGGTGCGTTTGGTCAGTGGGAATCACCCTCTTGAGTTTGGGTTCTATGTTTTTCTCTTGTTCAGTATATGAAACCCAGAACTGAACCTATAGAGACAGCAAACAGATTAAGAATTTCTGGGGTTGTGGCAGCAGTACATGATGGTGGGAAGTGGGGTGTAAAAGGAAGCTGACATCAAGGAGTTTAAGAAAAAAAGGGTTTTGAAATTGATTGTGCTAACAATTGTACAGTATGGCTCGATGTGACATTGAACTAAGGGGTGGCATAGTATCTGTATTAACTACCAATAAAATGATTTTGAAAAAAAGAAAATGATGAGTTTATCAAAGCATATCCTTAGTATCTCTCAGGTGTATCGTACTCTTTCCCTGAAATATTTTAAGCATAAATGCTGATTAATTAATTAACCAACTTTTATTAACCCACCTATAAAATGATTATTTCTAAAAATATATATTTCTGGACCAGACATTTTCCCCCCTGAGTTCCAGAATGCCTTGCCAACATACTCTGTATCTACTATAGACTTATAATCCACCCAACCAACACTAAATGCACAATCATAATTGTTATACCTGGTCCTTTGTAGGACACAGTGCTCTTTACAATCTATCATCATCCTGGACCCTATCTTCTCCTTCACTACCCTGATCTATCACTTGGTCTTCTTGATTTTTTTCTTTAAAACATTTCCCAATCTATTAATTGTCCATCGCCTCCCTCCTAATCCATACTGGTGTGTCGTGTCTTCCAAGTAACTGTCATCATCTACTAAGGGAGTTCACCTCTCTCAATCTTCCTGTAACGAGTCTCACAGTATGGATGCAGGGCTGGCTTTTAAAGTTCAAATGTGACCACGACATACATACGTTCCAAGAAACACAAGTATAATTGTTATAGGTAAGCTTGTGGTGCCAACATAGCCAAAGATGATAGGTAGGTCTGTTGTCACGACATGGCCAATGAACATACGCGATCAATTGAAGGGCGGAAATAGAAAAGGCTTGCCAAGCTCCGCCCTTGCTCTCTTGCTTTCGGATCTTTGGTTCAGAGAGCTGCTTTGTTCATTCTGTGCCTCGACCTCCAAGCAACACTACCCATGGGATGCCTAACCGTGGACTGTGTTGCTATGAGTTGAGGTTGCTTCAAGCCCTGCTTCGCCACGCTCCTGGTATATACATCTCTTGAGCTGGGAACTGTTGGACTCTGTCATCTGGCTGACTGTTGGTGACCTGCTTTGCCGTTTGCTGCTGGCAGCTGGTTCGCCTGAATTGCTCTACAGCGGCCCTCTAGACCCCAAGGACTGCCGGTCTACTAGCTGTCTCACGCAAGTGAGTTGCACCAAACCATTGTGCTGTTTTATAGATTAATTAACTGTTTATTTCTTATCTTATAAATATCCTTCTATCTATATAAATATATAAAGAGAATTACTAGTGTCCTGGTTTTATTTCTCTAAGCGAATGCTGTCTGACAGACTAGTCTCCAGCCCATTCTGTATCCCACCTAGTTATGTGAAATACAGTCATGCTAACTTACCTTCTCCACCTGGAATTTGCTTTAATTCATCAGTTCCTTGATCGGTAGAAGAAAGACAACCTTAAGGCAGATTACAGTGAAGTACGGTTTTCTTATTTTTCAAACTTTAAAAAGCTTTTCAGTATGTAACTGTGTATGTAATTTTTATAGTAATTTTTTTTGGCATCACTGCCCTCTGGTGGGAGTGGGAAGCCCAGCTTTACTCCTGGAGAAATGCTGCTGGATTTGAACTACCAAGCCAGTGGGCCGCAGTCCCGCACTCAACCACTATGCCACCCAGGTTCAGCCCCAGTAATTTTCATTTTCAATGACTGCTGTGATATGTGGCCCAACATAGAAATAGTTGAAAAAGCACCTCTATTTGAATGGCTGAATACTAAATAAATACATTTATTTAAGTTAGTTGTTAGGTGCCATCGAATTGGGTCCAAGTCATGTGACACTATGCACAACAGAACGGGGCACTGCCCCATCCTGCCCCATCCTCATGGCTGTTCCTATGTGTGATCCACTGTGTCCATCCAGATTGTCCAGGGTCTTCTTATTTTTCATGGCCCTTGCATTTACAAGCCTAGCTAGAATCGGTTACTCACTCTTGGGTCCCCTAATGATCTGAGCTTCCCACTATTATAAGAAATACCGTCAAACCTTCAAACCTTCCACCCTCATATACTGTGTGTGTCCATCCCCAAGCTGTGACTTCCTTGAGAGTAAGGATAGGCAACAATGATCCCTCCTGTTCCAAACCCTAAGCGTCCCTGTGGGCTGCACTCAATTGCTAACAGAAGGGTCAGCAGTTCGAATGCCCCGTAAGCATTCAGAAGTTAGGTTTGGTGATATGTTAAAAAAAAAAAAAAAGCCACAGCTTCGAAAATCCAGAGCTCCACAGTTCTGCTTTGGTCATGTGGTATCACCATGAGTCAGAAACGACTCAATGACGATGAACACCAACAGCATGTTCCCAGAACCAGCGCTGCATGAGGAACACAGTAGGTGTTGAGCAAATATTTATGGAAGTGAACTATATAGAAATCATAAGGGACAAGGAACTGTGATCTGCTACATAAATGAAAAGGATAATTATTACCAAATGGCTTGAATCACTTCCCCTGACACCAAGGAGTTGTTAAAATTTGCTGCTCCCAGTAACTATAGTTATGCCCAGTAAATTTGTGTGTGTGTGTGTGTGTGTGTGTGTGTGTGTGTGTGTAGTGTTCAGCCTCAAGCTTATGTGGAACAAAATTAAATGTCTCTTCCTCAGATTCATTTATAACTCTTTCTTCAGCTGATGTGTTTCACACTGTCTTTTGAGAATTCTTTTCAATTCTCTTTGTCTTCTTTTCCTCCCGCCTCCCTTAGCTGTTTGTAACCCAAGGGAAAACAAAGCACTTAAATGCAACTAACACTGTAATCATACATGCGCCTCAAATTGTACAGAGAACAAATAGAAACTAGACAGGCTTCCACTCACTTTCACATCTTCCTGATTCATACCCTTGTATTTGGACACTTTAAATGCAAACCAGCCCAAAGCAAAGACCTTTTACATTTGGGGTTAGCCATTGAAATCCTTTTAGTTCTAACTACAATAATGTAATCGCATTTTCTTCCTTAACTCCCTTTTTTTCACTTTAAGAAATGTACATTAAAAAAATTAGAAGATACAGAAAGCTTCTAAATATATAAATATATTAGAAAAACCTTATTTTCAATGAAGAATATTTAATGCTTACTTAATTACTTCTGTTTTTATATTCCTTTGTTTCCAAGATTCCCAAAGTACTTTTAATGAATACAGCTAATAATAGTGGTTGCTAGAACCTGTTGAATTGATTTCAACTAATAACCGCCCCATGTGACAGAAGAGGATTGTCATTGTCTTGACTGTACCTTTATAGGACAAATCACGAAGTTTTCCCCTGTGAAGCCACTGAATGAATGGATTTGAATCGCCAACCTTTCAGTTCGCTGTCTACCATGTAACCAGGGATCCTTAGAATTAACCCAGATAATACAATCTAGATGCTGATTCATTAGCAACCCTGTCATACACCATCCAGGTGGTCCGTAGCCAATTCACCCATTCGACCAAGATGTGTGCTGCTGTCTCCTATGGGTCAAGTGAGCTCCATCTGTGCTGAGTCCATATTACGTTCACATTCACCTAATGCCATGGTCAGGTCATCTTCCTCTGAGGGCAAAATCAGGGACTTCAATCAATGAGGAAAAGCTGTCAGTGACTGAAGAGTGGGCACCACTTGGAATTCTTTCCCGCCTCTGGAACCCAAATTTTCCTTTCCATCACATCAGATGAAAAATTGATTCCCTATGAATTAATAAGGAATTTCCAGGGCATGTCCTGTGTTTATCACCCTCGGTACATCTCACCTCTAAAATCATGCCATCTTCCCTATTCTTAACACTACCTCTGAGGTGCCTCTACATAAACAAGAAGGCATTAAGGTTGAATTATCCATCTCACTTGTTTTCTGCTTTGTAACATTGCAAAACAGAAGGCCGCTCCTCTCTGCCCAATTACCTATTGCATTTTAGTATTTTCCCAGAGAAAAGGTATTTCCCTCAGTGTATGACTTTCCTTCAAAGTTGCTTTCTCTAGAAGTCAATCAGTCCAAGAAGGTGGAAAACCCACTCTCACCTTCACATTGGTCTTTACAATTTTCTCATTCCCATCTACTTTGCCCAATTCTAGATGATATCATTCATCCCTGACACAGGCAAATGAGCCCTTCACATACATAGAGGACCACACCTGAACTCCACACAAACGTGAAGCATTACAGTGACAGTGTGAAAAAAATGAATTATTTCAAGTTTCCTACTTCCCTTCCCTTTATCAGCTACCCATTCAAGACACTGAAACCAGCTGTTAAGAGGAGCTGGGATTTGCGTAACAAAAGAAGAAAAGCTCCCTATATATCTACATTCTTATTTTTCCTACTGATCCTAGCATTCATAGCATTTGACAGGTTAGTAATTTGTTTTTTTTTAAGCCATAATTCATTTAGTGCCATTATGCTTTTTATTGTACATTTTACACACTGGTGCACAGAAAACATCGTTGTTTTTTAAACAATTCTATCCCTTCTTGTAATGATTCATTCAAGAAGGCTGTGTGGCAGTCTTGTGGGGGCAGGGGAGTTAGTTGTGGCAATGCCAGGGGGCTTTAGGAAGAGGAAGAAAACATAAGGAGAGAATGAGAAGGGAATGTGTCAAGAGGGGTGGGAACTGGAGACAGGAACAAAGACAGAAGGGATAATTAAATGTGGTGACAGTTGCACGAGAAAACAATGTCAGAAAAAGCAAACACAGAGAGAACTGTGAAGAAGAAAATGACATAGATGCACCATAGCTTCAAACTCCATAGTGTAAAATGGTTCCTGATCCTCCAGTCATTTCTTGTACCCCGGAAAGATGGGGAATTTAAGTTAGATGATCCCTCAGGACTAGGGGGAGGAGTGGTGATACTGGGAGGGTGGAGGGATGGTGAAGTAGAAAGGGGGGAACTAATTTCAGGGATCTATATATGACCTCCTCTCTTGGGTACAGACCACAGGGGGGTGGGTGAAGCAACACACTGAATGGTGTACGTTATGAAAAGGTGATAACAATTTATAAATTATTAGGGGCTCATGGGGGAGGAGGAGGGTTAGGGCAAATATGGGGAGCTGGATTTTTTAAAAAAAAAAGAAGTAGAGGAAAGGAGGAGGGATGAGTTTATACCAATGGCTCCGGTGGAAAATGTTTGCAGGTGAGTGTGGCAGCACAGCATGTGTGCAAACGTTGTGTTAACACAAATGATGTGTTGAATGTTATAAGAACTGTAAGAGGCCCCAATAAGATCTATATTTGAAAAAAAAAAGATCTGCAAGCATGTCTGGAAATGTGAGTGTTTAATGAGAGGGAGGAATTGCCCTTCCATCTGTCCATAGTGCAATTACATATACAAAGGTGGGGGAGAGGTTAGGCCCAAAGCATCACATACGCATCTTTGAGAATTTTAATCACACAAATTAGGCCTGCTGTGTTCCTTGGGCTAAGGATTAGAATAGACCTAGGAAAGCTCTCTGAAATCAGTCTCCTCTCTAAACTGTCCCTAGTTCAATTAATGATGTTAGAACTTCCAGATGTCCCAACTCTCTTATTGTAGTCCTGGAACAAAAACAGCACATGAAGACACCAGTCTCTCAAAGAGCTTGGAACACAGTGGGGCCGACCAACAGACTCATCAAGCCAAACAAGGATAGTCTAGACACCTTTTAAAGCCACTTCTTTTTTTATTGGGCAGTCAGTAAGGGAATGACATGATGCTTTTAATTCTGTAATATATTCTCAAGGTAGCCGTGGTAGTGTCATGGCTATAAGCTGTGCTGCCATCTGAATGGTTGACAGTTCGAAACCACCAGCAGTGGAAGAAAAACTGGACTTTCTACTCCAGTGAACAGTTACCATCTGGAAAACCCACAAGGCGTCAACTAGGAGTCAACCTGGACTTGATGGCAGTGGGAGAGTTTATTCTTAAAGGGATAGACAATTGACAGCTAACTTCAGGGTCTGTCATTCCAGTCCACTTCAAGGAACAAAGATGAAGCTATCCGTCTCATCAAGATTTGCAATTTCAGGAACCCTAGAGATAGAGGGTCCCTGTGAGTTTGGGTCAAATGAATGGCAGTGAGTTGGGCTTACAATAGGTAGATATTATAATCTTCACACATCCTTTACATTTGATTTTTCCTGTTTCATCAAGGTGCCTGCAGCTGAGAAGGTAAGTATTTGTTTGAGGTCACAAAGAAACCCTAGCTTAAGATACCATTTAATCGGAAGTTTCATGATTGTGGCCACTTGGAACACGCATGGGGGAGAAAATGAAGATGAAGCAAATTAGTTTGGGGCTCTAGCGAATCTATCAAAGTGGCTTTCTTAGAGCAGGAATGGCCTTCCGTGGTCTATAATTCTACAGAAGACTGAAGCCCCACACCTATCCAAGCCGTGAGAAGGAAGCAGTCAACAAGGTCAGCACCAAGGGGTTCTTTCCCACTTTAATTAAAGACACGTCTCATCAAGCAAGAAGCGATCCTTTTGGGAATCAGTGTTCAGACTCGAGACAGAGCCGGGGTCCAATCAGAGGGTCCTGTTGCTGCACAGTACTCCAGACGTGCTTTGCCCTGGGTCACCTGGGTGGAGATAGGCAGTGTCTGCAGGCAGACAGATTTGTAATAGAAGACACAAGAGGAAGACGGGGGACAACGCGGAACCTCAAATCTGACCGATAAGCACAAGGAGGGGCCCTTGTTAATTTCACCCGTCTGTTGTGCTTGAAAGGACCCACTTTGCTCCCAAGCAGTCGCTTATGTTATTATTTCTCTCAGCAGGCTCAAGCTGCCTGCAATTCTCTGTTAGTTAATAAGAAAAGTGAGAGATGCAACAATTGCTTTTGCTTGGCTGGCTTGTAAAGGCTTTGTCACTCAAAAAATGGAACAAAGGCCCTAATAACACCCTGTGCTGCAAAGGCAAGTGTCAGGGAACAGACCAAAATCAATTATCTGAGTGAAAATCAGGGACAGGAGGACACACACACACACACACACACACACCCCGAAGCACCCACATCACACCATCCCATTAACAAAGGCATTATAGCTTTGCGGATTGGAGGAGGGAGAAGGGAGAGTCATGCAGAAGAGTTATAATTAAAAGCAAATAAATGGAAATCAGCCCTTGCTGCCCTTCTGACAATTTCCCAGGCGTGGACATGGTTTCTCAGTTAGTACCTGGGCTCCACAGTGGTGTTCATTTGAGTCAAACCAGGGAAGGCTGGCCTACATGCAACTTCCACCGAATCGCTGGTGAGTCGTGTATGTTTGGGGTGCATAGAAACTAGTAAGAGCTATAGACAGCACTGACTGGTCCTGTCTTAAATGTCTGTCACAGCATGTGGGAATAATGCCTTTGGAGAATTTCAGTATAAATCGCTCTTGCCAAATTGGTATTTAAGGACATATCCAGGACAATGCATGAGCGAATTGAAGAAACACATGATTGACTAAATAAGTGAACATGTTAATTTGATGTGTGGGAGAGTGGCCTATTCATTTTTCTGTTCCTTTTTTGTTTGTTTGTTTTTGCACCTAGGAATCAACTTGGGAGAATGATCTACGGCATCTTTTTAAAACTCAGATGCACAGACCGTGTCACAAAATAACTACATTTTAATTTCTGGCAATGGGAAATGACTTTTGCGTCTTTGCATTTTTTCCCAGGTGACTACAATGTGCAAAGTTAAGACGCCTTGGACTAATGGTGTCTTGGATTCATCTTACTCTGAAGTTACATGAGTTGGTCATACATTTATAGCCAGGAGGCAATCGGGTAGTCAGAGTCTGACCTCACCTTTGTGACTTTACGCAAATGACTTAAAACTCTTCTAATCTCAATGCTAATTTTAAAAAAAGAAAAAGGAAGGGAAATAGAAAATCCTTGGTTTCTTTGAGTTGGATATTTCTGTGACCCTCAAAGTTAATGATCGAGAATTTGTAAAGCACAATGGTGTAAGTGTTTTGTTAAACACCTTTTCTATGTATTTGACACTGTGGGAAAATAAAAGATGTGTATGTACAAAACACTATGGAAAAGAACTCTAATGTATGCCAACCCCCTCAATCATTTTGAGAGAGAATTCATATAGCATACACTTCCATAGTTCATTCATAGTTTAGAAGAGTCATGTCTACATCACCACAATCAGTTTGAGACCATCCTCCCCCATCTGGTATTCATTATTTGTTTTCTTTTTCCCTCTAGCAACCCCCACACCCATACTCTCAGCAAGCCATCACACCCAATTATTGTCTGTCTGCATCTATGTCTCCTGTACTTCATAAACTTAAGTAGGGAATATTAAAAGCAAAAGAAAACAGAAAATGTTCATATTTTTAAAAACGAAAGAAGGACCATTAGCAATATTAAAATAAACCAGAGATGATACCATCTGTTGAGGAGAAAAAAAACAAAACATATTTTAAGCTAGAACATATTGAAAATGGGTCGAGGGTGATCAAATGACCAGGTATTACATATAACCTTGTTCCATCCACCACAATCAAGTACCATGAAGACCTCTAATTTCTGGTTTATTGCTGCTAGAGAGAAAGTGTATCGTATATGTAACTGTATACAAACCAAACAAAATTCACTTCCTTACAGTTGATAGCAATTCTAGTGGTCAGAGCAGATCTTCCCCATAGAATTTCCAGCACAATAAATCTTTACAGAAGCAAACTGGCATATCTTTGTTCCAGGGCACTGATTCTCAACCTTTCTAATACCATGAACCTTTAATGTTGTGGTGACCCCCCCCCCTCACCACCATAAAATTATTTTTGGTATTACTTCATAACTGTAATTTTTTACAGATATGAATTGGTGACCCCTGTAAAAGGGTCATTTGACCCCCAAAGGGGTCATGATCTACAGGTTGAGATGGCTATTCTGGGTGGCTGATGTGTTAGAACTGCCAAATTTTAAGTTAGCAACCAGGTATTCATCCATTGCATCACCAGGGCTCATCACGGGTGGTAAGAAACAGACTTTGACTTTATTATTATCCCCACCCCTGCCACTCCCACTATCTTCAGTTGTGACACAATGCCTTTAAGAATCTTCTCCCATCTGGTTGATTCTGACTCACAGCAACTCCATATGGCAGTTAGAACTGTTTCCTGTGATTTCTGAGACAGTAAGTCTTCACTCGGGCAAACAGCCTCATCGCTCCCCTTTGGAGTGACTGGCAGGCTTGAAGGGTCAACAATACACTTAGAAAGCCAATGCATATCTCACAACTCTATGATGGTTCCTCATGCCTAAAGCTGACGGTTTCCAATGATAACTGATGGCACGATCAACTGAATGAATGGAACTTCTTCTCTTTCAAAACCATTTTATTGGGAGTTAACACAAATGTGCTATCATTCAATAGTTTGATCACATCAAACAGTAGTGTGCATTTGCTACCACAATCAGTTTTAAAACATTCTTTTCCTTCCTGATCTCCTTGATATTGGCTCACTTTTGGCCCTACCCCACACACACCATTATAATTCCAAAACTCTTATTCTACTTGTCCCTATGGGTTCAGCAAGTCTGAGTTTCATATGCTGAAAAATGTATAACACAAATTTGAAAGGGTGACCACCAATGACAATAATGTAACACATCTCAGATAAACCCCAATAATGAATAAACACACAAAAAAATACAGAAAATGCTGAAAACCAGATCAGACCTAACATGCACCAGAGGTGGGACTCAATTGACAAGATCTTAACCATTCAACTCACATTTCTCCTTTTGATCTCCCATACTCATCTCTCCAAGGCTCTTTTTGGTAACTATTTTCCTCCCATCCCTCTATTGAAAATAGCAGAGACTTATTGCCTATGTAGATCCCACAAATGTACCTTGTGTTCCAATTGTCATCCATAGCTTTCTGCAAACCAGATGCTCACAGTTAAGACTCTGACACTATTCTCTCCTTTGACTTCAGATGATATGATTTATAATCCTTCAGTGGTTGAGGTGGGGTATGCTTCTTCCATGTGGACTTAATTCACAAAGAATGTTCCTTCTAATGTATAAATAAAAGCAGAATTTGTCTTTAGATATTGATTTTCTGTGCTACAAGGTGTTAAATATCCACCCACTTCTCAACTTTCTAAGAGGTAAACTGCTGTCTTGAATTGTGCATACTCCAAACCCCAAAGCAAAATCACTGCTATTGAGTTAATTATGATATGCTAAGCAACCTACATGGCAGAGTAGAATAGCTCTGGTGGTTTTCAAAGGCTCTAAATCTTTACACCTAACCCACTATTTCACTAGCGCTCCTTTGACTTGCATATGACAATCTCTGTGTTAGGCTGGGTTGTTTAGAGGAACATATCCAGTGTCACTCACATATGTATATGATACAGCTCTATATCAAGTAGCAGTTTTATACCAAGAAGACATCCCAATCCAACTCAATCCAGAAGTCTGATCAATGCTCGTCCATAAGTCCCTCTTTAGATGCATGCAACTATAGGCCAATGATGCAGAAAGGTAAAGCAAGAAAGGGTGATGACAGACTGGGGGTTGCAGAGTCCTGGAAACAAGGCAGGGCACAGACAACTCTCAAAGTTAGGTGGCCTACAGAGGGTTTTTCCTGGAGGTAGGCAGAGTCCCAGCAAGCAGGAAGGTTGAGGGACAGAGAGAGAGAGAGAGAGAGAGAGAAAGAGAGAGAGAGAGAGATTGTCACTTTCTTCCTTACCAGAAGGTCACACCCACAAGGATGACATCATCAGACTGTGACCCAATGGATAGACTGCTCTCCACCTATATACTTTGACACAAGTCCTAGTTGACATCGTATCTATCTGCCACTGTCTCTAGTATGCCAACCATCACGCACTTACATCTCTATACTCCTGAGAAATATTGCCCTTCCTTCAACACAGACAAGTTTGGACTAGTTCAGATTTGAGTCCCTTTCATCAGGTAGTTGTCTATTTTATTTTAGTGAGTCTTGCTCTTTTCAAAACATTACCAGGAAAGCATCTGGATGGGCAGCATGCAAACCTGGAGTAGGAGGAGCCCCTCTGCAGAGCTAAGAAATGAACCTAATAAAGCAAATTGTAATGAATTTACTGGACATCATTGTAGAGTATGTACTGCAGCATGAAGTACTGGAGAAGGGAGGGGAGATTTCAGACTCTCTGTCTTCAGTGGATGGCTGTTGGATACAAAAATCTGCTAATGTGTGAGAGTAACCAAGTGTGGTGTGCACCCCCTGCTTCCAAGCCTATCATTTTCAGTGATGTTGGTGGTAAGAAAAATGTGTTTGGAAAAAGGAAGATCTAGAGTGTTTGCCTTTGTTTACAAAAACAGTCATTTGTACAATTCAAATCCAACAAAAGTAGCTGGCATGAATTCTGTTGCTATCTCACCCCCTATGAGGTTAGGACTATAGAAGTCATTCTGTATCAGTCAATTACAGAAAGAAGCAGTGGGATTCACCAATCAAGGTGCACAGGAGCTGGTAATTATTGTTAATTGGAATGGTGTGTCCAAGCCCTCATGTTTGACATGTACTTACCTCAGATAAGTGTGGCCATGAGGTAGAAGATGGTAAGCGGCAGAGTAAAGCAGAACAGACAGCTCTGCAACTGGGTATTTCTTTGCCAGGACAACCTTTATAAAGACCTAGGTAAAGTGTACACATACAATCTTTTTTTTTCACATACAATCTTGGTAGATACAGACACACAACCCCAATCATAAACTGGAACACGGGCTACAATGTGACGAAGTAGGAAATCAGAGAGCTGCTAGAGATGGCAGGTGAGAGACAAGCTACCTGGCACTTGGGCTAGGACCTCTGTTCCATTCCTAATAAAGCAAGAGACTGGGCAAAGTAGTTTTAGGGTCAAGTGTGGTTAAAAAAATCTATTGCCAATTAAATTCTCACTCTTTAAATCCCTAAGGATTTTGTAAGCAGATCTGTTCCATGTGGAATCAGTCTTAGTCTTAAATACCATGTATATGCCCTGAGGTCTTATTGCTTAATGTGTAGTAGGAAGGAATAAAATAGGGCTGAGCCCGGGTGGCGTAGTGGATGTGTGTGGGACTGCGGCCCACTGGGATGGAGGTTCAATTCCGGCTCCCAGGAGCAAAACCTGGGCCTCCTACTCCCACCACCTGAGGGCAGTGATGCCTAAAATTAAAAAAAAAGTAAGGAATAAAATATATTATTAATACACAAGTACAAGGTTGCATCTGAATGTGTCGCAGAAGATCAAGCAGGAAGGCGAGGTACTGAGCCACACTGGACTGGAATCCAAAGGAAGACGAAGCAGTTTCAGCAGAGACTCACTAGAAGATATTAACAACACCAAGAATAGAAACAAGAGACTCGGTTGAACCACATTAGGCGTGGCTTCATGAACTGAATTTCAAAGTACCTATGCAACCTGTCCCTCAAATAAAGGATATTTGGAAATACATGTTGTGATACATTCAAATTAATAATACCAAAAAATAAAAAGAAGTCTGAGAGATCCTTAGATATTTACAAGTTTCTGTTGACACATTCATGTGACGTTATAGGGCAGAATACAGTTGCCAATCTGTGTTTCTCAAGCTTTAATTCTCTAGGGTAGTCGACAGCCCCTTCATCCTCACTCAAAGTCGCTGGTGGGATAGAACCAAGAACCTTCTGGTTAGCAGTTCCAGCATTTTGCCTACTCTGCCACCTGACATCCCTACATTTAAATGAGCCGCCATTCATCCGACATTTCTTTAATTGGCACTTGCTTGAGTATCTATTATGGTTTAGATTATTTACTAAGCCCGGGCCCTTGACGCAAGGACTCCACGGTAAGCTCTGGAGTTGAAATGAGACTCAGATGACTCAAATTCAATCTTCCTCTGCATGGATCTCAAACCCAAGATAGCAACTTCGAAGCCCATAGTTTCTAACAGATATAAAGACGATAGTGCAGAAAGTATGCCAGCCCTCGTTCTATGCTAGGTCAGACCCTGTAGAGATAAACAATTTAGGGACACGTTTCTAAAACTCAGTTTCTTCTTCTATCAGTGATGAATTGGGCTAGATCATTAAACTCTGTTTCTAGATTTAATATCTAGGGGAAATGTTTTCCTTCCCAGAAGCTAACTACTTTCACCTTTAAAATATACTAACAATACCTATAAAAACCAAAACCCAAATGTATAGCTATTGAATTGATTCTAATAGCCACCCCATAGGACAGCATAGAACGGACCCTGTGGGTGTCTGAAACTGTAACTCTTCACAAGAGGGGAAGCCTGTGTTTCTCCTGAAGAGTCTTTCAAGGTGGTTTCAAACTATCGACCTTGTGGTTAGCAAGTCCAACATAGAAGGACACCATCAGGGCTTCTTAACAAGACCTATAAGGTAAAGTATATCCGAGAAAAGATGCAAGCCCATGTTTTAAGAGCAGGTCAGGGAGTCGAATGGTTAAAATGTGTAAGCTTGAACCCAATATCAATCCACAAGGGAAAGAGAGTGTGAAGGTTTACAGCCGGAGAAATCCTCTAGGGGCAATTCCACCCTATTGTCCTAAGTCATGCTGAGTCAGGCTTCATTTGATTGCAATGAGTTTGATATTGGCTTGATCAGGGGTGACTGTTGGCTACTTGAGTCATACTAATCCGGAGGGGACAAGAGTGTACTCTCAAACTACATGACACTTAGGGAGAAAACAGACTGCTTTGGAATCACTGAACATAAGATGCATTCATGATGACTGACTGAGCCTTTAAATATTTCCCCCACTGTATTTGCTTGGTGTGATCCAGAAAAAGAAGTCTGCTTTTTTTTTTCAAACCTGGGTCTAGCCTTGGTTGTTACACAATCTAAAAATGCAGTCTTTTTGAGCCACTAATGAGAGCATCTCACACTTAGAAATATGAAAACAACTGAATTCCTTTTGCTATCTATATTGAAAATAAAGGAAATTATTTTATTTAGTTGGATCCTTTAAAATCATCACTTTTACCTGATATCTGTCCTCATTCCCTTAAATATACAGATTCTTGCTTTCAGTGAGTGCTCAGCCCCCCCCCCCCCCCCCCCCTAGTCCCTGCAGCCTGCCAGCCCTCCCAGCCTGGCCTTCTACTCAGTGAGCCCAGATACGAAGGCCGCCCAGCCTCATGCTGGAATCTGCTCCAGCCACCCAGAAGAAAGCAAGATTAAAGGCAGCTGCTTAATCCTCCTGCAAAGCTTCTTAAGCGTTTCTATCAGGATCGGCTCAGTCCGTGCTTACTCAACCTGCCTCTGGAAAATATCCCAATTTAGGTCCTTCTGCTGACTGTCAAGTTGAGAAAAATGAGAGGCTGATCGGGATAGGAAGAAAGGCTGCAGGTGCCAGGAGGGCAGATGGGGGGCAGGGGGTGGAAATTAAACCCATCCCTGGTCCTGTGCAGAAAGAGGCTCTCATTTTCCCTCTCAGGATAATATTGCCTTTATTTCTCCTTGACTTCATTGTTCTTCTAGTCTACTATTCCAAGGAGTCAGTGGGTGGTCCAGATGGCTGCTGTACTCCACGGCTCACTGAAAGCTTGAGAGTTCAAGTCCACGCAGAATGATCTTACAGGAGAGACCTAGTGTTCTATTTCTGAGGAATTAGCCACTGAAAATCCCCGAGAAGACAGCTCTCCTCTTTTCTAGCACGTATGTGGTCACCATGAGCTGTAGCTACTAGACAGCAAACTGTAACATTCAAAAGGATTCTTAGTAAATCCTACTAGTGTGAATAGAGTACTTGCTGTGGACCAGAAATTGTGCTAGAAAATCACAGTGAGCAAAGAATGATCATCTTTGTTCTCCTAGAGTTCAGCCTAGTAAGGGAGACATCTGGTCTACTGAGCAGCTACAAAAGAATACAGCTTGGTAAGGGGTCTGACAGAGGGGTTTGGGGAAGCTACGGAAGCATGTAAACAGAGTGCAGAGCCAAACATAGTCGGGTCTGGAAAGCTTCCCAGAAGGAAGTCATGTTCGAACTTTAATCTGACAGATTAATTGTCATGGGCCAATCCAAGCTGAAGAGGAGGGAGATGGAGCTCGGGATACAGTTATGGGAGCCATCAAGAGGGATGTTGGAGGAGGGAGGGCGGGCCAGGTGCAGGCTTTCAGAGCAGTTTTGCTAATGATCTGGAAGAGGAAGTAAACTGCACATTCATGAAGTTTTCAGCTGAATATCAAAAAGGAAAATGGGGAAATAATTGGAGCAAAACCCAAGGGCAAACAGAGAATAGGGATCATGGATACCTACTTTTGCATGGGGGATTTATTATGGGACCAATTTTTTTGGAAGAGATGAGAAAAGTGCTCAATTAAGATTGCTAGGAGGTATATTAGCTCTGTAAAGTCACTAGGTTTTGGTTCATTCAATGCTTCATTAGGTGTTAAATGACAGATAATAATAATAATATTAATCACACATAGCTAGCATTTATTTAACTCTTACTGTCTTCTTGACAGTGAGCTAAGCATTTTACCTCTCCTAAAATGCTCTGAATTATATAAACTTTGCTCGAATAAAAAGGAGATTAGAGAGTTTAAGGGACTCCTCTAAGGTCTTACAACGATTAAGAACAAAAATGAAATTAGAACTCAGGTCTCTGTGATTCCAGAGATTTGATTCCTAATCCCTAGCTTACATTTCTATTAGCATAGTAGAAGTGATGTTGCAACACATTTTCTAAAAGAGAGAAAGGATAACTGAATAACTGAAGTGTAAGTATTGTATATTTTATGGGGACAAGCCAGAAGCCTAAATCCCTCTATTCCCAAACTACAAATCCATCCTTTATTCAAACCTTTTCATGAAATATTCTCATGGCATTAATTCTGCATCTATTTTCTTTATTCGATTATAGGAAGGAACCTTATTTGTGCTTTCTTTATCTAACATAGTGCCTTAAACTTAAGAGGATATCGATACATTCTTTTATAACAATGTACCACATAATTATCTGTCATTAATAGCAAGTTCAAAAGACATAAATGTTGCCAAACTGTGGAAAGATTGGAACACTCATACACTCCTGGTGGGATTGCAAAATGGTGTCATTACTGTGGAGAAATGATATAGTGTTCCTTTAAAAAGTTGGAAATAGAAGTACTTTATCCTCCAACAATCTTGCTCCTTGGTATATATTCTAGAGAAATAAGAAATATATTTCAACAGAAATAGACCTATACATACCTATGTCCATCATAGCACTATTCACAAGAACAAAAAGATGGAAGCAACCAAAATACCCATCAACAAAAAAGAGGATAAGCAATCTATAATACATTAAAAAAAATCAAAACTCACTGCCATGGATTTAATGTGGATTCACAATAATGCTATAGGATGGGGTAGAACTGCCCCTGTGGATTTCTGGGTTGGCAACTCTTTACAGGAATAGAAAGTCTCACCTTTCCCAGGGACCACCTTTCCCAGGTGGTATTGGAATGCACTCCAGTGCATAGCCATCACCATGGAATATTACACAATATTAAAGAATCGTGGTAAATCTTTGAAACACTTCATTTTAACAAGAATGAACATGGAGGACATGATTTTGAGTGAAACACAACAATTTCAAAGAACAAATATTGTTCTTGTATGAGACAATTATTTTAAAAAGTCAAGAAAAGGTTTACATACTACAGAGACATTCTTTGGCAGTTCCCAGGAGTGAAAGGGAATGGACACTCTGAGTAAATTATGAGCTAGAGGGTAGATATACATTAATTTGGGTCATGGGAAGACAATGTGCAATAAGAGGAAGGCAGGGAAATTTATGGAAGCAGAGAAGAATCTGGAGGTGTGGCAGGCAATAGAGGATAAGGGCATTTTGTGTACAAGCCTGCAATTATGGCGATGCACGGAGAGACGTACAAGATGAATGGATATGGGAAGAGAAGTGGGAGCATAACACGAAAAGCCTGGACTTCACAGAAGATATTTGTGTATACATATTTATCTTTGCTGAGAATATATCCACAAATATGATGAAGCTTATGAAACACCTTGAAGGATTGAGCCACTGGGTCTATGGGATTGGGATAATGGTCTTGGCAGACACCACCAACAATTGACATAATATATTCCACAAAGCTTGTATTTCACATCCTACTTTTGTGAGTAGGGACTGAAGTCTCAAAAGCATGAATGGCATAAACTATTGATCTCTCCCTGTCTAGAGGAAAGAAGATTGAAGAAAAGCAAAGACACATGGCAAGATTTAGTTGAATGGACTAATGGACCATACACACATTAGACGCCATGACTCTGAGGCTGGAGAAAATAGACGGTGGCCTGCTACCACTACCAACTGTTTTGAAAGGGATCACTTTATGTGACATTAAATACAATGAAATAAAAATGTGGAACAAAGTTAAACATACTTTTAAAAATAAGCTTACTGCTTAGATAAAGACAGGTGGAATCCATGAGACTAACTTTTGTATTTAAGAGCCCCCAAAGCAACTAGAAAATAAAAAAGTAGGACCTTCACTTGTAAATATTATTTTAAATGCAAATGGTTTAAGCCCTTTGTTCAATAGGAATAGAAAGGCAAAATAGATTTTTTAACAATTTGAACAAATACAATATATGATCTATTAGTATGCTGTCTACAAGAGGTATATGATAGGCCCACAGATACAAAAAGGTCTGAAAATGAGCAAATGAAAAATTATATTCCATGTATCTAGTAGCAAAAGGGAGTAGGGGTGGCTATAATGATATCAGACAAAATATATTTTAAATCAAATTTGCAAGATATGTGGAAAGACATTCTCACTGCCATTAATAAAATGAACAGATCTAAAGATAAGTTGTCAAAGGAGAGGGAAAAAAAGGAGGAATGGAAAACACCTTCAAAGCAGAGAATTTCAACTAACCCAGATGAAGTAAAATGGATCACAGTAGAGTACTGGTAGTAACTGTATTCTAACAGACTGAATAAGCAAGATGAAACAGATCATTTGCTAGAGGTACATAACATACCTAAGTGTATTCAGATTGAAAGAAAATATTTCAGGAGAATCATAACAAGTGAAGAGATCAAATCAATTATTTTTTTTCCAAAAAAGACAATCCTAAACTACATGGCTTCACTAAAGAATTCTATCAAATATTTACAGACAGGACAAAAATCCTGTTCAACAGCTTCTAAAAAGTAGAGGAGAATGCTGTACTCTGGAATTCTTTGCAAAAAGCCAGCATTACCCTAACACCAAAGCCAAACAAAGATACCAAAGAGGGGGAAATTATAGACCATTATCCTCATAAATTGTTGTCATTAGTTGCCAAGGAATTGGCCTCTATTAATAGGAAACCCAAGTGCAAAATAATGAAATATTCATTGTTCCTGTGCCACTCTTGAGGGCATTCCTATTTTTGACTCCAATGTTGCTACTACTGAGTTAATCTGTCCCCCTAGGGTTTTCCTGGTTCTTACTCACCTCCCACTATTACTATGTATTATGTTCTTCCCCAGGGACACGGCTCTCTTGAAAGCTCACTATCTTTGATTCTAAGACAGATATATCCATTCTTCTGATAGTTCTACCGTCCAATATCTTTCACTTACATAGTAACTCAAATGCATCAACTCTTTTCCAGTCTTCCATATTCACTGTCCAGCTGTCACAGGCATAAGAGACAATTGTAAAATACCAAGGATTGCACCAGGCCTACCTTAGTGCTAAAAGTGACTAAAAAAGTTCTAAAAATATTTTTAAAATTGTAAAGAGATATTTTGCAGTAGATGCAGCCAATGTAATACATGAATTGATTTTTCTGATTGTTACTTCCAGGAGCATTGACTGTGAATCCAAGCAAGCTAATGTAGTTGACATCGAAATGTTTTCTCCATTTGCTTATTGGTCCTGTTGAAAGATAGTTGTTTTCTCTATATTGAAGTGTAATTCATATTGAATCTTTAATCCTTAACACTAAGAGTTTCAAGTCCTCTTCAATTATAGCAAGCAGGCTTTGTCATGGGCATGTCTTACTCAGATTGATTATGCCTCACCCTCCAATCTTATCCCTGAATTCTTCTTGTATTCCAGCCTCCTGGATTATTTGGGAAGCATACAGTTTGAATAAATATAGTGAAAAGATAAAATCTTGATGCACACCTTTTCTTATTTTCTGTTTAGGTGACTTGTTTTGGTTCAGCTTCTTGGTCAACATAATGATTACATATGAGTACAATTAAATGTACATTTTATTCTTCGCCATGCCGCCATAATTTGCTATAGACCACATAATCAAATGCCTCTGCATAGACACATGTAAACATAATAAAACAACATATTTTTGTATGCTATGCTTTCAGTCAAAATTTATCTTAGCATCACTAATAATTTATACACATCTTTTGAATCTGGCTTGAATATCTGGCAGTTCCCTGTCACTGGACACCTGCAAATGTTTTGAATTATGTTCAGCAAAATTTTAGTTGAGTATGATATCAATGATACTATTTGATAATTTTCTTATATTTTCAGATAACATTTCTTTGGAATGGGCATGTGCATGAATCTTTTCAAGTAGTTTGCCAGGAAACTGTTTTTCAAGTATTACAGACTTTTATAGAACACTTCCATGCAATGTGGCATGTGTTTATTGAAATATCTCAATTTTATATTCCAACAATTCCAGCAGCCTATTTGCCTCCAATGCCATCAGTATAGCTTTATATCTCCCTTCAATACCATCAGTTTTTGACCATATACTACCTCCTGAAATGCTTGGATATTTTCCAGTTATTTTTGGTACTGTGGCTCTGTATATTCCTTCCATTTTCTTGTGATGTGCTGTGTCATTAAATTTTTTGCCGATAAAATTCTTCAATCCTTCCTACCCATAATAACCTACAGGACAGCATAGGACTACTCCTGGGGGTTTAGGAAATTGTAAACTTTTAGTCGAGTAGAACATCTCATCTTACTCCATTGGAGCTACTGGCAATTTTGAACTGCTGACCTTGTGCTTAGCAGGCCCTTGGGTATCCCACTATACCAGCAGGGCTCCTTTTTCCTTGTTAATTGAAGGAGGTTGCTACATTTCAGATCATGAGCTCTGCATTCAACAATTCAACTTTGCTACCACACTCTACACCCCACTCTGATTTATTTTCCCACTCAGGGGCCTCCATCCTCATCCTGGTCGACACCTATCAACCCGCTAGTCCATTTCTTCCTCTCACCTCCCTTGCCTTCTCTCCATTTGGGGACCAACAAAATCTCTTCCGTTTGGCATGCAAGTCTTTGCCTTGGTATTTATCCCTCTGGAAGTAGTCTTATACAATTTTGTCTTTTTCAGATGTACTCCTCAGGACCAGTGGTGAGAGAGGCAATACCAGGATGGTGTAGGAAGGCGGGGCAGAAAGGGGGAACCAATTTCAATGATCTACATTTAACCTCCTCTCTGGAGGATGGACAACAGAAAAGTGGGTGATGGGAGACATTGGACAGTGTAAGATACAACAAAATAATTAATAAATTATCAAGAGTTCATGAGGGAGGGAGAACTGGGAGGGAGGGGAAAAATGAGAAGCTGATATCAAGGGCTCAAGTAGAAAGTAAATGTTTTGAGAATGATGACGGCAACAAATGTACAGATATGGTTGGCACAATGGGATGTGAGTATTGATTGTGATAATCGTTGTATGAGCCCCCAAGAAAAGATCTTAAAAATATTTCTCCTTTTTCATTTACTAATGACACTCAGCATAATGATCTCCAGGTCCAGCTATGTCATGATGTGCTTTATAATATCACTCTTTCTACTCCTGGAAATAATTACAGGCTAGGAAACCCACAAGGCATCTCTACGAGCCAGCACTGACTCACAGGTGGTGACTTTCTTTCTTACGGTATTCCACTGTGCATATGTACCAAGGTGTCTTTGTCTATTCTTCTCCTGATGCACATTAGGGCTGATTCCAGGATCTTGCTCTCGTGAACACTATTGCAATGAACATGGGCATGCATATGACTGTCAGAATGCCATTTCTTTGACATCTTTAGGGTATATACCTAGTAAAGCACTGTTGGATAATATTTCATTTATATTCTGAGTTATTTGAAGTAGTAATATATTGTTGTGGAGTGAAATTTATTTTTCTTTTCTTGCCAACATTTTTATTGGCATATAATCCACATATCATATAACTTCATAGATTTCGTTCAATGGCTCTTCTACTGAAGTCTGTAATTTCTCTCAATTGATGAGAAGAATTATGCAAATAGAGCATGTATAACATTAATAGCGGGGGTCGGTCAATTTTTGATCCCACCCCTCTGACTCTCAGGATGAGGCATCTTTGAAGCAGAAGCAGAGCGATCAACCCTGAGGACCACTGGAATAATACATTCAAGATCTCTGAATGACAGAGGACAGTGAGACCAGATGTGCACAGTGACTCAGAGCAGCAATATCAAATCTATGGTGGATCTTCTCTTCTTCAGGCCTGGGACTCGGGAACTGTGAGACAGAGGGGCAGATGGGCTGTCTTCCTGGCCCATGCAGGCAAAGGCTAAGGGATCCCATGACAGAGAGCTAGCACCAGAGAGAGAATTGCCTTTAGCGTGAGGAAATGAGTGACTGTCTTCTTACTCTCTGCTGATCCTGACTGATGGTAACCTATTAATGCTTCATAAATTTCCTTACCGATGAACTGTTGTACCCCCTAGAGAAGTAGAATGCCTGTATGAAGGGCAGGATAGGTAAAAAGGATGGAGCATGGAGGCATATCTGACACCTGCCTTATGGCAATTGGGAAGTTAGGTATGGCCCCCATGCCCTTTATTGTCCATATCAATTTTGCTGTACATGTTTATAGGCCCACCAGAGTGTATGAGGGTGCTATTCTCTCTGCACCCTCTCCAACATTTCTTGTTTTCTGTTTTTGTAAATTGGTCTGTCATTGGAACTGTAAGTTATTGCCTGTGAGAGGTGAAATCTCATTGTAGTTTTGATTTGCATGTCCCAGAGGGCTAATGACCATGAGTACCGCTTCATATGTTTACCAGCCATATGAATGCCAGTTTTTGATCACCTTGTTCATGTCCTTTGCCCACTTTTTAAGTGGGCTATTCATGTACTGCTTCTTATTGGAGTATTGCCGTTTCCTACAAGTTTTTGAGATGATTCCCTTTTCTATTGCTCTGTTTCTAATTTTGTTTTTCCTTCCCTGACTGGTGGCTTCTCTTTTTACTCTCTTTAAACCAATGTATTCATTTTGATTCCTGGGATTCCATCTAGTGTGGTTCATATGCATAGTCACTACTTTTGTTGTTAAAAAATGTGTTTGCAATGAATAAGTCATCTGTTTCTGAAAAGTCTAGCATGCAATCTCCACCGTTGTTTCTATCACCTAGAGCCTATTTTCTAAATACTAGTACTTCTCTGTTGCTAATTTGCATCCAAATCACTGGTAATTATAAATTCATCTCGATTTCATATTGGATCAATTTCAGGATGCAGAACTTGCTAAATAGCTTCACTTTCTTCATCTTTGGATGGCTGGCTTGCATAAATTTAAATAGTAGTTGTATTAAATGGTCTTTTTTTGTAAGTATACAGATATCATCCGATCACTGACAGGACTGTACTTCAGGACTTGAAAAGCCATTTTTTGACGATGAATGTGATGCCATTCCTCAAGCTGTCATTCCCCGCACAGTAGACCATACGATTACTTGATTAAAAATGTCCCATCCCTGCCCTTTGCAGCTTCCTAATGTTAGGGTATCAATCTTTATGCGTTTCACTTCATATTTAATGACTCTCAATTTTCCTACATCTGCACCTTAGTAGAGTCCATGTTTTAACTCGAATGGATTTTTTCAGATGTTTCTTCTCACTTTGAGTTATGCTACATTATGAAACATGGACCCTAAGAGCTTTACTCTGGGCACAGCCGCCAGATCAGCTCTTCTGGGAGGACACAGTTCTTCCCCCGGCATATTTCCAACGTGAGCGGTTTCTCTTCCAGATCTGCCTTAGACATTGTCGTGCTGCTATTAAAAAGGTTTTCGTCGGTCTGATTTTTCGAACTGCCAGGTTCTTCTTCCTGGTTACTCTTGGCCTTAAAGTTCTACTGACATCTCTCCACCATCGGTGACCCTGTTGGCATTTGAAATACAAAGAACATTGCCTCGAATCAGCGCACAAGGTACCACAGTAGAACAAACAACAAAACACTACTCAAGAGAATCCAACGACATGCTAAAAGTATGTACCACCATCAGTGGGATTTATCCCTGGAATGTAAAGATATTTCAACACTGTAAAATTGATGAATGCAGCACCATATTAAAGAACAAAGAAAAGAACCATATGATATTATGTCAATTTGACACGAAAAAGGGAATATGTTCAAATGCAAAACCCTGTCATTGCAAACATCTCTGTACCAGATAGTAAAAGGAATATTTCTCAATAGGATTAAAGGCATTTATGAAAAATCAACAGTTAACTTGATACTTAATGGAGAAAGATTGAGCATTTACTCTCTGAATACAGAAGCAAGGCCAGAATGCTTGTTCTCATTACTTCTATTCAATATTATATTGGATATCCTATCTGAAGTATTAAGGCCAAAAAAGAAATAAAGCATAGATAAGTTGAAAGAGAAGTAAAACTATCTTTTGTCACAGAAGATATGATTTTATATATAAAAAGACGTGCAAAGAATACACTAAAAAGCTTGTAGGACCAGTGGAAGAAGTTGACATAGTAGCAGGAAATAAGTTCAGCACATAAAAATGAGTTAGTTTTCTACACTACTTTAATGAAAAATCTCAAAAGGAGTTTAAGAAAATAATGTAATTTACAATGACTTTTAAGAGAATGAAATGCCTACAATATACTCAATAGAAATGTGAAAGACATAAAATGATAAAACATAACTAAAAGAGACTGAAAAGGACCTACATAAATGGAAAGCTATTCAGTGTTCAAGGATTGGAAGGCTTAGTACAGTCAAAATGTTAATATTACTCTAAGCAACTTATAGATTCAATGCAATTTTATTTTTTAGAAATAGAAACATGACTCTTCAAATGTACATTGAAAGACAATTGCCCTCAAAGGGCCAAAATATTTTTGAAGAGGAACAAATTAGAAAGCCTCCTATATCTAACTTGGATTGGCTTTGGATTGGCTTTGTGATAGAAGAATAGGTCAATGGAATAGAATGGAAAACACGGACATACATCAATACATCTATAGTCAATTGATTTTTAACAAGGACACTATGTCCTTTCAATAGGGAAAGAA
>PVJH01011455.1:0-69479 GCA_004026705.1 Nesogale talazaci | reverse complement strand
ATCCCTTCTGGGTTGGACCCTATTTACACAAGCAATGGGAGTTTGTTTTCAGGAAAAAAATTAAAGCAATATTCATTTAGAGGATGATTCACAGATTTCCTGGAATTATGAATATCTAAATGACAGCATTTAGAACATTGATGTAGGGAGACCATGACTGGCCACCTAACAGTTCATCAATCTTGGTAATTTTGGTACAGCTGTCTTCCACTTTCCCAGGCTCCATGGCTTTTCAGACCAAGTTCTCAGGTTACAAGTATGACTGCAGTAGAGTCAAGGTCACCCAGTGGATTTTCCACACTGGAACATTAATTCAGCCTCTGCAATGTACTATGGCTCTGAAGATCAGGATTCAATGTCCCAGTGTTCCACGTCACCTAGCCTGGGTTCCTAGGATACTCTCAGAAGCCCAGCCCGATGTGGCCCATTTGATGCAGGAATATTGTCCTCCAAAGCACTTTCAGTCATTCTTCCCCCTGCGTGAAGGTCAGTGCTCCCATTTTTCCAACAAACAGTCATACATTTTTGATCTCCCAGATGTGTTTGCTCCCTTTTCCCTATCCTGACTTGACTTTCCCATCAGTATCCCTCATCTCTCTGATAGAGCTATCTATTTTACCATGGAACTTAATCAAAGCTCTGCATGGTAGCCACTCAGTAGAGTACATTGTGTTCCCTTACCCACATGATCCCAGACGATATGAGGTGCCCTTCAGCAAAGTGACCTTCAAGATACATACATACCTAGGGAGGATAGAGTATGGTTCATTGACACCAGTCAGGTAATTTACCATGAGGTCTGACCACCCTGACAAGCAACCTGAATGGCCTGAAAGCCTGAGCTTTTGCCCATCATGTTGCTTGTTCTTATAGTAGTGGACTCATACGGTATTTGTTCTTTTGTGATTGGCCAACTACACTTAGCATGATATCTTCCAGATTTCCCCTTGTCATGAGGTGTTTCATGGGTCCAGCGCTCTTTTTTAGGGATATGTGGTATTGCTTTATGTGTATGTATCAGATTTTTGTTTTTAACCAGTCCTCTACTGATTTGAATTTAGGTTGTTTCCAACATCTTGCTATTGTGAGCTGTGCTGTGAAGAATATGGGGAAGGATAAGTTTGTTTGTGATCTGTTTTTTCTTTGAGGGGGGAAGCATATTTTTCCAGTAATGACATTAGTGTATCATATGATATTTTGATTGTTTTCTTTTTTAAGATTTGCCATATCACTTTCTGTACATATTTACAAGTCCACCAGCAGTGAAGGACAGTTCCAAGCTCACTACATCCTCGCCACAATTTAAAACTTGTTCTTCATTTTTAAAAATGGTGCTGTTGTTATGGGTGTAAAATGGTATCTCCTGATTGTTTTGGCTTGCAATTCCCAGATGCTGGTGAATGATAGCATTTCCTTGTGTGTTCATTAATCATTTGAGTGTCATCCTTTGTGAATCGTGGGTCTCGGTCCTTTGTCCACCTTGTTAGGAGGTTGTTAGTTTATTTCTTGCTGTAGCCTTGTAGTAGACTGTAGATTTTAGCAATCAGTTCTTTGTCCATTATGTTGTTGCCAAATATCTTTTCCCAATCTATGGGTTCTCATTTTATGCTTTTAATTTTTATCTTAAATAAAACAATCACCTTCACATGGGCACTTTCTCTAAAATCTTCATTCATCCTTGACCTCATACTTATTTCATCCTTTGATTTTTCCCTTCAGATGCATATATTTGGTCGATGCCAAAAGGAAAGACTGCTCAGTAAGTCAGTCAGTGCTCAAGGTTTTCATTGAACAGATACAACTGGCTTGAGGAGGATTCACACCCCTCTGAAGGAATGAGCACTTCACCGTACACTGATAACGAGTTTATCTGCAAAATCGTTGGTGTCTTTCCCCCAAATACATTTAAATGGATTGATTTTCAGCAAGAGGAGGCTTGGATGGTTTATGAAGTATGTCAGTATCCTATAGGCTAGTATTTCTTACATACCTATTTGAATGTTTTCTAGATTGGGTTCAATCCTGGGAAGGGTTAAGCATGAAGCCTAAATGGTGGAGGTTGAGGGGCATTTTCTTTAAAACCACAGTCTTCTCCTCTTCATTCTACCCATGAATTATTTTGGAATCTGTAACTTTTCCCACTACCTTTATAGTGCACTACCTTTATATTGCTTTTGCTGCTTAAATGTATTCTTTCCTCAACTATCTTTGTATTCATATCCTCAGTTGCTACTACTAGAAAATAAAGGTCTAACAAATTATTTCTAGATCTTGGAACTTTCTCTTTTTAGTGTTTTTCTATTTATTTTCTTTATCCATTTCCTCTAGTACAGCTATTTTGAATGGTACTTACATTCTAAACACTCCCATTCATTTACGAGCAGCTATTATATGTCAAACACCACGACAAGTGGTTAACATAGGGGGAAGAAGCACCAAAGTTCTTTTTGACCCTTAAGGATCTATACTTTCATGGCTCCACTGGCTTGGTCATGATGTTTTTCTCTGCAGTTTTTCCCCACTCACTATGTTTCTTCCCTACTTTTACTCATATTCACTGCCCTCAAGTAGATGCTGACTCACGGTGACCCTCTGGGACAGAGAAGAACTGAGACTGTAACACTACAGGAATAGGAAATGTCCTCGCATTTAATGGCTGGTAGTTTTGAACTACTAACCCTGTGATTAACAGTCAACACTTACCCCACTATGCCACCAGGTACTCTTTGTTTCTTCCTGGAAAACATTCATTCATCATTCAAGCCCACAGTATATGTTATTTCTTAGAAATTTTTCTTTTTACTCTAGAGAGAAGTCATCATTTCATCCATATTGTGGGTGCTGTGGATTGAGTTGCATGACCCCCAAAATGTGTGTTGCTAATCCTAACCCAGAGTGTGTTAGGATGAATTCACTAGAGAAATAAATCTTGGCATGCTTACACATGTATTAGAAAGAGCTTTATATCAAAGAGTAACTATAGATCAAGAAACATCCCAGCCCAGTCCAGATCAAGCCCCAAAGTCAGGTCTGAGATTAACTCATAAGTCCAATACTGTGCATCCATCTCTCCTCACATTAATGCAGTCACATACAATGATGCAGAAGGCAGAGAGATCACAGGTCAGTGGGTCCAATGGTGGTGGAAACATCACAGGGTCAGGTATCCATGTGACTCCATGTGAGTTAGGTTTATTGACCCACCTAGGCCAATAAGACCATGTGGGCAGAGTTTTATCAGGTTGCAGCTTGATTGGAGGAAAACCCAAATAAATAAAGACAGATAGCATCTCACCTCCCTCTTGCTTCCTGGTGATTGGACTAGCATGCTGCTACTTTAGCTACTTTTCTGCCTCAAGCTGTGTGCTAAACTACCCGTGAGCCAAATCACCTCAGGATCATGTGTCTTGAGCTCGAAGCATCTTCAGGACCTGCTTTGTCACTTTGCTGGGGCACACATTGCTTGAGCTTGATGTTGATGGATCCTGTCACCATGCTTATGTGCCTACTGTTGGTGGGAAGACTCCCCTGCCTGCTTCCCTGACCTTGGAACTGGTGACCCATGTGAGATTGATATAGTTAAAGCTTGTTGTGCCAACCTGGCTGCTAAACACATGTGGGGTTAATTGAAGGGTGCAGACTTAAATGACTCAGAAAGCCTCGCCTCTCTAGTTCTCAGGGCTCTTGCTTTCTGATGGTTGGATCAGGGTGCAGCTGTCTTAGCCAGCTCCCTGCTTCAGTTGGAAAGACTCACTTCTTGCAAGACATCTCTGAGGAGAAGTCACATGGACCTACCCTGATGCAGCCCTAGTGCTGGAGCTGCTGCGTGGAGACCCCTGCCAGTGCTGTGATGCTTATACATTCACTGATTTGGCTTTCTTCCTGCAGTTGGCACCATTGAGTGTGTTTTGTGAGATGGAGGAGCACTTTGTGGATAGGTGTCAGAAATGGGGGATAATGTTAGACTTGTGGGCTTGGGCAGCACTGGATTTCCATGTTTTCTTCATGGTCACTTACCCTTTATATAAAACTCTCTCTTATACATATGAGTTTCTGTGGATCTGTTTCTCTAATGTACCCAGACTAACACAGAGATGAAGGGCTTCTAGTAGATTAATAGTTCCTCAATAGTGAGCTGAACTGAGTCATCTGAAATGCTGTGTGGACTAATTAGCTATTATATTCCTTCTTGCTGTATATATACATATATGTTTATCTGTACATAAACACATATATATTCACAAGTGTTCTGTTTTTTTTTCCTCTAGAGAACCCTGACTAACACACTCCACATAGCTCATCAACAGGAAGCTGAAGCAGAAAGAGTGTGTGGCCCATCTCCAAGGAGAAGGAGGGGAAGTTCCCAAAATCCTCAAGAGAAAGCTGAGCCAGCAAGGAAGCAGCACCAGACTGCGATCTAATTGACAGGAAAGACTCTGCCGCTAAACTATTTATCAAGTTGACCTGAAATTATTGAAGTACTACACAACGAGAATAGTTTTCTTTTTTTCTTAAAGGAGTTAAAATGCCATAGCATTGTAGACTATGTCTTAAACCTTTGAGACAGCAAATAGCAGCGTAGCGACACTGGCAACAGAGAAAACAAGTGGGGGAAGAAGCCAAGTGAAGATCAGTAAGGAACTTAGAAAGAGGGGGTGAAAGAGGAAAAAAGCCTTTACTTAGAACGAGTCTGATACATTTGGACTGCGAGTCTCCTAAAATGTGACAAAAATGAGTATCTTCTCTTTTCCACCACCCACCTGTGGTCTTTCTAATGCAGTTACACCAAGAAACTAAGACAGTGCTCCAAATTCACTGATGTGTCCGTAGTTTTATTTCTTCTCCATAGTTTTGTTAAAATAAAAAGAAAGCTGCAATTCTGTCCAGGCATGTTCAGACTCAGAGAAACTCTCTACCAGTGGTTCGCAACCTTCCCAAGGCCGCAATCCTCTAATGTAGTTCCTCATGTTGTGGTGATCTCCCAACTATAAAGTCATTTTTGTTGCTACTTCATAACTGTCATTTTGCTACTGTTATGAATTGGGCAACCCCTGTAAAAGGGTTGTTTTGACCATCAAAGGAGTTGCAACCCACCGGCTGAGAACCCTGCCCTATAGGAGAGGGTAGTATGTCCCACAGGAGTCCAAGGTTGTAATGTTTACAGAAGCAGGCTGCCACATCTTCCTCAGTAGAGGTGGCTAGTGGGTTCAAACTCCCAAACTCTCTGATAACAACTAAGTGTCTAACTACTGCGCCACCAGACCTCATAAATATTGCTATCTATGTAGGGGGGGGTCTGGTGATATAAGGGCTCAGCATTGAGCTTTGATCTGAAAGGTCCACAATTGGAGACCACCCTCAGTTCCAGGGTAGAAAGACAGCTACTCTCTCAGCAGTTACAGTTTGGGACACTCACAGAAGGGTCAGCATTGACTCGATGTCAGCGTGGACTCTTGGTAAAAGCACCATCAGTTTCTATCTGACTTCTAAAATAGTTTCCCATTTGATCGTTTCATTTCCACAGCTGATCCTCTCCATTTGTTCTCTTCATTGTTGCCAGAGTGATCTAGTTACCAACCAGTGACTAAAATATCTTCAGTTGATATGACTTCTGGGATAAAGAGCAACATTCTTAATGTGGTATTTCCTTTGCTGTACAGAACAAGGGGGTACCACAAAGCCATGGATTTTTTTCCTAAATTGTGTATTATTTACATTTTTAAAAGCAAAACGTGACTTAAACTTAAAAAACAGAACAACCTTACCACCTTCAAAATACTCTCTATCACACTCAATACATTTGTCAAAACGGTGATTCCATTCTTGCAAACATTTTCACACTCATCTGTTCAGCAGGCTGACAGCACCTCCCTTGTTTTTTTCTCTACCTCTTCAATGTTTTCAAATCATTCATGGAAACAAAAAGCAGTCACACAGAGTGTGGGAGTAAGGGGAGTAAGGTCCAGGGGAGTAAGGTGTGTGGGGCATGAGAGGCAAGCTGCTTTTTGCCAAAACTTGTTGCACTGAGATGGCCATGTGAGCAGGTGCATTGTTGTGGTGGCAAAAGCAGTCCCCTATCTGTCACAAATCAGACATTTTTGGTTACACATTGTTATACAATCTTTTCAGAACCCCTAATTAGAAAGTTTGAATAACAATCTGACCTGGTGGAATGAATTCCAGATGCACTATGATTCAACAATTTCATTTGATCAGGAAATCGATGGATATCCAGAATGAGGTTTGTCATCTGTTGATATTTCACCTCTTTGAAAGGAGAAACCACTCATACACTTGAATTTTTCCCATAGTGCTTCCCTTGCTGGCTATGTTAAACATCACAATAGTTTTGCAGCAAGACCAAAATGTCACACTCATACACTGTTCTTGAAACCAGTTGATAGCCTGGGTAGACCAGCAAAACAAATTCATAGATACAATTGAACATCCCAGTCCAGATTAAGTCCATAAGTCCAAGATTAGCCCATATGTCTGATGCCAATCTATAAAGTCCTCTTCAACCTCATGAACCATACACAGTGATGCTGAATGAAAGAAGATCACAGGTCAGTGGTTGCAAAGTCTTTTGGATCTAGTGGCAATAGAAGCATGATGAGGAGTAGCATATGTCTCCACGTGACTCCTCCAGTTCCCAGGACATGGGGGCGAGCATCCTGATGCCATGCGTCTTGCCAGTGGAGTGTTTTTCAGGGAATGAACAGTGAGACAGTATGTCCCTCCTCCAAGGAGGAAAGTACAGAAGTACTCAGAATCCTTAGGAGAAGGCCATGCCCTCACAGACCTCTCTTTTTTTTGGGGGGGGGGCATCACTGGTCTCTGGTGGTGGGAGTAGGAGGCCCAGCCCCACTGCTGGAATTGAACCTCCGTCCCAGTGGGCGGCAGTCCCGCGACAACCACTATGCCACCCGGACTCAGCCCCCTCACAGACATCTCATTGGCTATGTTTCAATTGATAGACTAGACTCCACCCCTTCACTCTTTATTTTCTCAAATCCCAAATTCACACCAGATTATGTAACTACCACATCAGCCATCAGAAAAAAGGAGGTTTGAGTGAAACTGCTTTTTCAAAAAAATTCATTGTGACCAGAGGATGAACTGAGTACTTGAAACTCACCTAGCAGGGAAATGCGTACAACGATCTGACTTGGGTAGGGGTGTCAACTTGTATGACCTACATCAGTAACCTTGTTTCAGAAATTTTTCTATCACCATTCATTGCCCTCAAATCTCTCAGCAGTTTTTGTTTCTCAAATATCTGTTCATGGGATCAAATACATGCTAGTTCCATATTCTGCAAATTCACTCAACTCCTTTCTCTTTTTCTCTGTCATCTATCTCAGCTTAATCTTTGTTCAGTGAGGTCTTTATTTTTTTATCATTTTATTGAGGGCTCATACAACTCTCATCACCATCAACTTATACATCCATTGTATGCAAACCACAATCTTTCTTGATCTCTGTGGTCATTTTCCCTATCACATGATCACAGCATATCAGGCTCCTCACTTTCCTGGTGCTATTTGATAGAAAATAGTTATTTGTTATTATTTTACTAATACTCATCTTTTTTATTAACTATTTTGTACAATTAAAGCAGATAGGGTATTTCTTGACCCATCTTTCTTTCACCTTTTACTTTCATTTCTTGGGAAAAGGCATTCAGTAAACATCTGTTAAGTAAATAAGAATATAACATACTACATTATAACAAGATTTCTGATTTCCTTCTTTGAAATAAAGACCATAGATTCCTCAGGATTGCATCTTATAACAATTCATGTTAATTTATGTGATGTCTTACTATGTTTGAGAGCTCTGTTGACTCCGTGGATTATGTGTGGGACTGCAAATCACAGAAGCAGTAATCTAAAACCAGAAGTCAGAAGATGTTTTCTACCACTGTAGTTAGTGTTACAGTCTCAGAGTCCACAGGGGGAATTTCTACTCTGTGCAAGAGGGTCCCTATGAATCAGAGTCGACTTGATGGCAGTGAGTTTCATTTGGATTAATAAGTTTTAGCAGTGTGAAATATAGTCATGCCAGCTTGGTCTTGGTAGCAAATATCTAAGAGCCTCACCCAGATTACTAGCTGTGTGACTTCAAATGAGTTACTACACTTCGAATCTCAGGTTTAGAATCTTTGAAAAGGGATAAAATATACATCAGAGGATCAATGTGCCAAATAAATGAGTAATACCTATAGAGATTGAAATGCATTGCCTGGCATATTGGTATATAAAAGTTAATCAGAGGGATTGAGCTCTGGTGGTGTAGTGGTTGAGTGCGGGACTGTGGCCCACTGTCTTGGTGGTTCAAATCCAGCAGCAGCTCTCCAGTAGCAAGGCTGGACCTCCCATTCCCACCAGAGGGCAGTGATGACCTCCCCAAAAAATAAAAAAAAAGTTAATCAGTAAATGATAGCTGTTTTTTTTTAAATGATGACAGTATTATGATATAATCAACACAAAGATTTTCTTAATCATAATAAGTCTCACAGTAATTTAAGATACAACTCTCAGGTAAATGAATCAATTATTAATAATCTTTTCTTATAGTGTATTGTCTACACTAATCTGTACTCAAAGATAAGTACGCTGTTGACCCAGGATTTGCTTTATTGCATTTTCAGCAGTTTGTCTCTAAAGCCCAAGCATATGGTTCCACAAAACTTCCTCCAGATAGTCCCTGTCACCCTAGTAAGTGTGATTTCTGAGTATGACAGTCACCTATTTACTTAACAGAAAAGATCCTTCTTTAAGGGGTAGTAGTTGGCAGTCATGCTGTGCACTGTGCAATCTCACTGATTTGACTCAATATTACTTTCTGAGTCAATCAGATTCTTATTAATTCAACACTTGAATGGGACTTAGAAGTAATTTGCTTATCATGATAAAGAGTTTTGTAATCTCCAGAGCTGTGGAATGACCCTTCTTTTAAAATGGTTACAGTAAACTATGTTTCTAAAGACGTGTTATACAGAAAGCTACATAGAGTACGTAGAAAGTTTCTATATTAAATTGAAAGAAATCATAGAATTAGCAAGAAAATTGAGGACAGAAGTTAGATGCAAAGTCAAGTTTCATAGAGTAGAAATTGATGTGTGAAGGGACAACAATATAATAGACATTGTGTGAAATGAAAAGAAGCTCAGGGGAAGGGCTGGATGATCGGACTCCAGCTTTTAAAGGAGGTTTTATGGCTCTTGTTTTGCTTTGTGTATTGTGATACTCTTTGTTTTATATTAGGTTTCCCAATCTAAGAGGTCACTACACAATTATCTGTGAGATATCTTTTGAATTAGATCAACTTCTTCCAAGACAGCGGGCCAGGGATTCTTGTGAAAGTAATTTAAGGACATGTTCTCCAGTGAACTGGCAAGAGCGTGAAGGAAGCTGAAGGACGGCAAGAAGCCAAGGTGTTGTGTCCAGTATGAGTGGTGACAGACTGCTCCACTGGGGGACTCTGGAATGGAAGGCTACACCTTCTTCTTTCTCCTGACTCACGGCAGGCGAGCAGGTGTCATATTTGTGCCTGAGGAAATCATTGGCTCACTGCCAACTTGGAACGAGAGGCGCCAGTAAACTCTCAAGCACTACTGCTTTTGGCTTATGCTGTCACGCAGAGTCCACTGGCTCATGGGCCTTCTTCACAGAGGTGACAACGGGGACTTTCGGCAATCAAAACCCAGAAACATTGCTGTAAATATGTAGTGCTGCTAAAACAGAACAAACAAAACGTATTTACTCACAGCTTTGGAGATTTGAAACCTAAATTCATTCTACTGGTTCTATCTGTCAGTTTGGGAGGCAGGTCCTTGTTGTTCCTGAGCTTTGACTTCTGGGCACTCTTCATGTGTCTTGGTATCTCTCTCCCATGTCTCAACTTCTCTCCCTTTCTTGTCTAATCTCTTCTATATAAAAAATAAATGGATTTAAAAAACACCCTACAGAAATATTTTCTCCAGACCACAACAAAGACAACTCACTCCCAAATGAGATTAAAATAATGGGTGTGGAGATTAAGATTTCCATTGCCAAATTTTGACCCCATATGTGTTAGTCTGGGTTGACAAGAGAAACAAATCCAGAGACACTCATATGTGTATAAGTGAGAACTTTATATCAAAGAGCAATTGTACATTAAGAAAATATCCTAGCCCAGTCCTGATCAACTTCATAAGTCCAATATACCCAAAGGTCAATACTAGTCCATAAATTCTTCTCTAGACTCATGCAGCTATGCAATGGTGCTGAATGCAGGAAGATCACAGGTCAGTGGGTGGGATGTCTTGTGAATTCAGTGGTGGTAGAAGCATCTTGGTGCTGGTGTGGGGGAACCCACATGGTTCCTCCAGTTCCAGGCCTCTAGATGCGCCAGTGCAGCTCCATGTGGCTTGTCAGCAGGCGGACAAAACAGGGTATCTTCTGCCTCCAGGGAGCAATACAGAACTTCCCAGAATTCTCAGGAGAAGGTTTCATGGGCTATAGCCTGATTGACAGGCTAGACTTCAACCCTTTGCAAGTTGACAGAAGATTATGTAACTGTCACACAGTACAATAGAACATTTCAATTTTTGGATCCTTAAAATACAGTTTCTTGCCATATAGCAAACATTCTCAATGTCTTAAATCCACTTCAAGCCCTAAGTCTTATTGTGAAGCTTTAGAGATATTCCATCTTGGGAGAAAATTTTCTGTGAACCTGTAGAATCTAGAATCCAAGTTTTCAGCTGCCAATAGCATTATAAGCACAAGGTGGAAATTTCCTTTTACAGATGGGAGAAACTAGAACGAAAATGGGACCAACATGAACCAAACAAATCCAAAACTCATTGGAACACATTACATTTGTTCTCAAGACTTGGGACTAATCCTCTGTTCCCTGAGACTATCTGGTCAATGATTCCATGCTCCAGAGTTTGAGTTTGACCATGCCCTCTGGACTCTGGGAGGAGGCTACCCAGCACCAGAGCAGCTGGGATTGCTATTCTGCTAGATTCTTCTAGTTCGTCTGAATGGTGACCTCACCCTTTAGCCTTTTAAGTATGTCAGCAACTTCCCTTTCCTCCCTCCTCCCCGTAGCTGATCTACTTTAACAGCAGCCAAAATTCTGAAACTGAATTGGCAAAGATAACAATTTTTTGAAACTAAGGAGGCCTTGACTTCCTGTTTTGAGACACAGAAGACAGTGGCTCTATCTTTTGGAACAGAAAAGCCTCTGCGTCTTGTGTTCCTTCCATTAGTTCTGTTAGTGTTAAGCAATTCCTAAGAAAAGAGGTGGCCCTTTGTTGGTGAAAAATAGAAGTCACTCCTTTGACCTTTTCTTGCTCCCTGAACTCCATGAGGCGGATGCTGATTTCGGCTTTCTGGATGATGATTTTTCTGTCGTGGTAGTTTGTTAGATCTAGTAGTCACAGACTTCATCTCTGCGTCATCTTTGATGACAGTTCTCGGGTATGTGAACATAGTTTGTATAGCAGAAGTTTCCAAATCTCTACGTTCTTTTTTCAGTTAGCATAAGGCATTTTTAAGTCATCTCTTTCCTCTTACAGCAGTGTTTTTCAACCTTCCTAATGCTGCGGCCCTTTAATACAGCCCCTCATGCTGTGCTGTCCATTCAACTATAAAATTATTTTTGCTGGGCTGAGCCCCAGTGGCATAGTGGTTGAGTGTGGGACTGTGGCCCAAAGGCTTGGCGGTTCAAATCCAGTGGCAGCTCTCTAGGAGCAAGGCTGGGTAGCTCCCATGACCACCAGAGGGCAGTGATGCCCCCCCCACAAAAAAAGCAACAAAAATTATTTTTGTTGCTACTTCATAACTGCATTTTTGCTACTGTTATGAATTGGGTGGCCCCCAAGAAAGGGTTGCTGGACCCTTAAAGGGGTCATGACTCACAGATTGAGAATCAACCACTCTCTCCCAGAGTGTAAGTAAGCAGCAAGGAAATTACTTGATCTCTTTAAGATTGTGACTAGCAAGTATTTCCTCAGCTACCATTCTCTTTTATTACAAATTCTACCTTTCACCAAACATTTGAGCATAAAAAGCATCGCCAATCCAATAACATTCATAACTTCATTAAAAAATTTTCCCCCTAAATACATTTAACATTCATGTTTTTCGTAACAATCGATTGCTGGTGCATACCTGTACTCTCTAAGATGGCAAAGGATTTCTCTATAGCACTTTAGAGCCCTCACAGAATTGCCTTTGGCATCTACCATTCATTCTACTCATAATCTCTTCTAGGCAAACTAAACTTTCAACCAAATAAACCAAACACTGTCTCCCAGTGATCTTATAAGACAGTGTAGACTGTCCCAATGGGTTTCTGAAGCTGGAAATTTTTGCAGGAATAGAAAGTGTCACTGATCTCCCACACAGAGGTTGATAACGTTTGAACTGTCAACCTTGTGGTTAGCAGTCTGTGTTAGTCTACAGAAACAAATTCATAAACATGCATATGTATATAAGGGAGAGGTTTAGATACAAGAGCAATTGAACATAGAGAAAAACATCCCAGCCTAATCTAGTCCAAGGTCATAAATCCAATTTTAGCCCATATGTTGATACCAATCAATAAGTCCTCTTCAGACTCACGAAGCACATGCAATAACACCAGGACAATCATAGACCAGTGAGTTCAGAGTCTTGTGTATCCATTGGAGATAGAAGGATCTCAGTGCTATCAGGTGTTTCCTCGTGATTCACCCAATTTCCAGGGCTCAGGTTCTATCAGCATGCTGCCATGTGTCTAGTCAGCTTCAATATCTCCCAAGGACTGAGAGAGATAATGTCTCCCCATCCAAGAAGGAAATAGGACATTTTCCAGAATTCTCAGAAGAAAAGGCCATGCCCACACAGGGTCTCATTGGCTAGCTCTAGATTGATAGGCTATACTCCACCCCTACACTCTTAATCCTCAAACTGACACCAGATGAGGTGACTACCACACAGCCCAAAGAGTAACCCAGTACAATACCAGGGTTTCTGACTATTTGGCATTATAAAATTATTCAAATCTCTACCCAGTTTCAAAACCTGTTACATGCTATATTTGTTAGAGAAGCGCCCACACTTGGTATTAAATTGTTTCTTCATTATCTAGTGTTTCTATAGTGAAAATACCACTGATAGGTGTCTACCAAACAGACACTAACTTTTTTACAGTTTGTGAAGCCAGAAGTCCAACTTCAGAGGCCTATCTCTAGGAGAAGACTTTCTTTCCTGGTCAACTCTGGAGGATGATCCTTGTCCCCTCAGCTCTGTTTACTTGCTGTGGACATCTCCAAGTTTTCTGAGACCTGGCTTGTTCCCTTTTCCTGTGCTTGCTTGTTTAATGTCTTTTATGTCTCTAAAAAAACTGAAAATACACTCTACACTAATCCTGTCACATTTGCAAAGCAAAGACAAATGGGATTGAAAGCATACGTATAGAGGTTTGAATTACACACTCTCACACACACACAGGCATGGGAAGAGAAGAATGCAGTCCATAACAGACACTGATTTTGGTAAAATTCATGTGGATCTTCACAGAGTACCAATAGTGTTACCAGCACTTTAAAAATTATTTGTGGAAAGGAACAGTCTGGCTCCTTCTTCCCCCAAGCATGGCAGACCAATATTTTTGTCAGCTACTAGGCTATTGATAGGGAAATAATGACAGCAACAAAATAACTTTAAAAAGAACTACAACTCCTATGAACCTTTGGTAAACTGGAAAATGTTTCCAAAGACAATAAGATAGTTTTTGAAAGCTGTAAATTCATCTTGTTTAGAACAAACTTATTTACAAATGTGATTATAGAAATGGTCCTGAGATCTGAAATGCATTCAGGATCGTGTTGTTTTAACATGCCATGGATTCGGCTCTGACCCATCACGCCCGGCCCTACGCACAGCCAAAGGAAACACGTTCCATCTTTGCCCATCCTCATAATTTTCCTGTGTCTGAGTCCAGTGATGCAGCTCCGGTGTTGGTCCATCTCTTGAGACTCCTCCTCTTTTTGCCACCCCTGCACTGTACCAAGCACGATGTGCTTCTCCAGGGATTGGTTTCTCCTGACAAGATGGCCAAAATACACACGGCATACTGGCTTATGTACTGAGCCTTAAGTGCAATAGCAAGTATCCTTATGAAAAAGAGCTATGCCCCAAAAGAAGACCATGTGACAATAGAGACAGACAGTGGAGGGATGTGGCTACAAGTCAAGGGGTATCAACTGTCACCAGAAAGCGGAAGACACAAGGAATGGATTTTCTGATTGTCTCCAGAGGGAGTAAAACCTAGCCAACACTTTCATTTGATGCAGCTGAATTAATTTTGCACTTTTGGCCTCCAGAATTGGGAGAGACTAAGTGTTGTTTCAAGCCCCAATTTGTGGTGACTTGTTTTAGCAATAACAGAAAACTAATACAAAGCCTTTAACTTTTTATGAGAAGAATTAGCAGATAAAAATTACTTATGTAATTGCTGAAGAGCCTGGCAAATGTGTAGCTTCAAATTCTATACCTAACTATCATAGATCATAACAAACATGCTTTCAGAACTATTCTTTGAATTGCAGTCTATGCTTGAAGCATGGTAACAGATGCTCCTTCTTTGTTTAAAATTATTCAAATGAGTTTCTGTTGGTTGTAGTCAATAGAACATTAACAAAGGCTGCCTCTGTTCTTTCTGCAGGTCTGAAGATTCAGGAACCCTCCAACTTGTCATTATAATATTGGTAGCTGCTCCTGACACTCAGGCTCCTGTTGAACCAAACCCATAGGGATTAAATTAAACTTCTCTGGGTAGGCAGTTAAATACTGTGCAGACTGATCTTAATTGTGGTTTTATCACTCTTAATTGTTAAGACATGGAAAACTGTCAAGATCTGGTTAGATGGTCTCCCTATTTCATCATGTCTATTTAGGGGGCCTGATTTGTTTTCCTGAATAGACACTTAAGAGCCAAATAAGTGAAAAAAAACTATTATATATTGCATGCTCAACATTTTCAATGTCGATGTTCTCTATATATGTATTCATGTGTTCACAACTTTTTATTGTTATATAGGAAAATATGTTATGCCATAAAATATTTTGTCACTTGGGATTTTGGAAATAATTATAGAAAGAACAAAACTTTGAATATTTAATTGGCCCTTTTCATAAGATATCCCAAATCTTAAACATTTCTGAAATGGGAAATACTGCTTACTCCCTGTGGACTTTTCAGCTAGGTTGACTTGGTACAATGTTTGCCTAATTTTTGGATTAGTTCATCTCCATCTCTATTCCACACATTTTTTTCTTTCTTAATAACGGTGTGAGTCTGGGTAGAGTCGAGAAACAAAATTTATAAACACTCAAATTTTACGAGAGTTTTATATAAAGGGTACACTTGTACATTAAGCATCCCAATCCAGTCCACTTCAAGCCCATAAGTCCGGCATTAGCACATATGTCTGACACCGAGCTACAAGATTCTCCTCCATCTCACAAAACAAACGCAATGGCGTGGACTGCAGGAGGAAAGCGGAATCAGTGAGTGCTTAATCATCTCAGTGCTGGTAGGGTTCACCACATGGCGGCTCCAGTATTCAGGGCTGCATCAGGGTAGGTCCATGTGTGGCTTCTCTTCAGAGATGTCTCACAGGAAGTGAACCTTGCTAGCCGAGGCAGAGAACTAGCTAAGGCAGTCTCAACTCATCTGACCATCAGAGAGCAAGAGACCAGACAGGTGAGGTTTACAGAGCCATTCATTTCTCCAGCCCTTCAATTAAGCTGCCTTTCCATTAATGTATTTATCCAGCCAGGTTGGCGAAATAAACCTTAACAATCACAATTAACTATTAGCTATCACAATTATGATATTTATTTATGTGATCATTTTTCTTCTTTTCTCTTACACTCAGATAACTTTTCTATTGACGGTCATCAGAATAAGTTTCTTTTATATAAAAGTATTGTAATACCACAAACAAATTGTAGACAGATACTCTATTATAAGTAGAACTAATGGAACTGTGATAATCTGGGACCAAATAATTTGATATATAATTATATTCATGTTGGTCTTATGTCTGCTGATAATTGAAAATAGTGTACCTTTAATATTTGTGTTGGGGTTCCATAGAGAATGGAAAAGATAAAATAGAAACTGGGATTTTGTTCAATTTGATTTACACAGCTGGATTTGTCATTTGAGACAATATGTAGGAAAACACAAAATATTTCTAACAGTCACTTGGAATCTTTTGAAAAAATAAAGACAATGAAATTTAAATAGCCATAATTCTCTTACTCACTGAGAATTGGCAATTATTTTACCCCAATTAATACTTTCTAAAGTGAAAGAGAAGTCTTTCTGTAGCATACTTAAGTTTTGAGATTACTTTATTTATAAGAAGAAATGTTTTTTGTTTGTTTAAAGATTTTATTTATTTTTTTTAATGAATCATTTTATTGGGGGCTCATACAGCTCCCATCACAATCCATACAAACATCAATTGTTTGCAGGCCACATTTACACACTTATTGCAATCATCACTCTCAAAACATCCTCCCTCCCTCCAGGCCCCAGTATCAGCTCCCTATATTACCCTTCCTCCCCCACTTCCCTTTGAACCCTTAGTAATTTATAAAATTGTTATTTTTTTCATACTGTACACTGTCCAATGTGTCCCAATGCTCGCTTCCCTGTTGTCCATGTTCCAGAGAGGATGCTACGTGTAGATCCCTGAAGTTGGTTCTCCCTTTCTATTCCTCCATCCCTCCACCCTCCTGGTATTATTAGCCTTAATGGATCATCTATCCTAAGTTTCCCATATTTCCAACTTCACTGTACATCTCCTGGTCTAGCTGGATTTATGTGGTAGAATTGGGGTCATGATAGTGGGTGGGAGGCAGCATTTGGGAACTAGAGGAAGGTTGCATATTTCATTGCTACTACCCTTTATCTTAACTGGCTCATCTCCTCATTGAAACCCCTCTGCAAGAGGATGTCACCTCATCTATTGATGGGCTTTGGGTCCCAAATCTGTACTCCTCCTCATTAATAATAATATGATTTTAGCTCATTGATACCTGACACCAGATCCTTTCACCACCTCATGATCACACAGGCTGGTGTGCTTATTCTGTGTGGGCTTTATTGCTTCTGAGCTGAATGGTCGCTTGTTTACTCAAGCCTTTAAGTCCCCAGACGCTATATCTTTTGGTAGCCGGGCACCATCAGCTTTCTTCACTACATTTGCTTATGCACACATTTGTCCTTAGCGATCATATCAGGAAAGTGAGCACGCAATGTTATGCTTTTGAGTTCTTGAAGCCTGATATCTCATCCCTTTGACATCTCGTGATCCCACATGCTAGTGTGCTTCTTCCATGTGGGCTTTGTTGCTTCTGAGCTAAATGGCTGCTTGTTTACTTTCAAACCTTTAAGTCCCCAGACGCTTCATCTTTTGATAGCCGGGCACCATCAGCTTTCTTCACCACCTTTGTTTATGCACAGATTTGTCTTCAGTGATCATTTTGGGAAGGTGAGCATCTTGGAATGCCCATTTAATAGAACAAAGTGTTCTTGAACTGAGGAGGTAATTGAGTGGAGGTCCAATGCCCATCTGTTGTCCTACTACTATCCCTGTAAGTATGAACGTTAATCTCTTTCCCCATCATCACTTATAAATATATATGCCTATGTACATACCTTTATTTGAGCCTCTATAAATGCCCAGTTATGGAACTGGGGAATCCCCAGTTTCTTCCTCTATTTCCAGTTGCTTCCCTCTTGTCCCACTATCATGCTCAATTTCCATTTGGGTTTCAGTATTTTCTCTCTGTTACATTAGTCTTAATCAATCCCTATTGGCCTTCTCTCACCCACCTTGTCACTGAATTTGTATCAGTTGTTATTCCCTTTTTTCCTGGGCTGGTCAACATCACCACCTTTTCCCCTCTTCCCCCTCTTCCATATCCCTTACCATGGAACCATCAGTCCTGTCATTTTTACCTCCAAACTTTTTGTCCAGTCTATCTTGTCTAGATAGACCTGCAGAGGTAACACTATGTACAAAAAAGGTCTCCTAAAATGAAGCAACTGAAGCAGACAAAATAATGATAACAGCAAGAAAACCCCTCAATGTACTATACATATATGTAAAAGAATAATACATACATGTAAAAGAAAAAGAAATGTTTTTAAGAAGATATATTTTTAAAAAATTTATAAGACAACTTCTGAATTTAAATTCAGAACCAGTCCCTGAGCAAATTTTGCTTTTGTTTTTTAAGGTCTGATCTTGGAAACAAAATATTAACTTGGAAAGCATCAATACTGTGAAGATAAATGTAAAAGCAGTCTATGAAAATTATCTCATACACTCATGATTTGAAAGATTGAACTCCAACAATATTAGAGATTGATATTGAAGTTAAGTCAAAGAAATCTGGACTCCCAAATTCATTTTCTACGATTGAAAATAGATGAAAATCATTTTAATGAGAAAGGATTTCATGTTGGATGCTCAACATTTTCAATGATAGTGAAACATATATATATGTATTCATGTGTTCACAATGTTTTGTTAGATAAGAAAATATGGTTATAAAATATTTTAAATGTCACTTGGCATTTTGGAAGTAGTCAAAGAAAGAACGCGACTTTGCTTAATAGACTTTTTTCATAAGATATTTCAAATCTTAAACATTTTTGAAATGCAAAGTACTGTTTACTCCCTGTGGGCTTATCAAATAGGTTGACTTGGTACTGATTTTAAATACTATTAAAGTAGATAAGTAACTTGGAAGTAGCTGTATGGTAAACTGTATGGTATATGGCTATTATAGTTAATCTCTCTTGGGAGGCTTTTTTTTGATAAGATGAACGTTAACAGCATAAATAAAAACAAATGTCATACATGCTTTTTCTCCTTGATACTTTATTACTTTAAGTTGGTATTCGCTTATCTCACCATAAGATGGCGCTAAATGAATGCCTTAAAAAAAACACAAGTTTGAAAAAAAATCCCTTTTCTAACAGTCTAATGTGGCAAATCACTCACTTAAAATATAAACGTGACCAAATTCAGTTCTCTTGTTCCAAAGAGCATTACTCATATTGTTCATCATGTTTCCAATTTATCCTTTTAATATTGAAATCCTTTTATTTCCTAGACTGCTATAATTGTTAGCATTCAGTGAAAGGTATAGGTTAAAACCATGGTTGTATTGATTTCATTTTAGTGGAAAAATGATCATGCCTTTACATTCAATAGAAAAAATAGTAGCATTAAAAGTTTCACAATGGTCTCACAAAATGTATTATTTCTTTTCTTTATCATTTGTACAGTGTTATTCCTCATTAATCCTAAGGATTCCACTCAGAGGTAAATAATAAACTATCATTTTATTGATTAAAAAAACATGTTATCTATAGGGGAAAGAATGGAAATGTTGTGTTATGCTTTGCAATTACACAACATTGAGGCTAATGTTTATATTTCTCTCTACCCATGTGAAATGAGGCCAATGGATATGAAAAGTTAACTGAGCAAATGGAAAGTAAGACCAAATTGAGTATTTTTTAAGAGACAGAGCTCATATTGTAGTCTCTATTCTTAAAAATAGAGAGGCAACAAGGAAAAAATCATTTCTATTATTCATTTTGATAGGATATTCTATTTTTCATGTGACTTTTTTTTTTCCCATTCTACTTCCAAACACTTTCCTGGCTTAAGTTTTTTAAAAAATGTTTCCCTCAATTCAGGCTGTAGTACCTAACTTCACTTTCTGTGTGATCTTCCTATTAAAAGAGTATTCCTACCAGCTCGTTAGCTAACAGAAATCCAACTGCCTATATAATCTCTGTATAGCACCTCACTCCCCTCCACTATGGTGCTTATTGGAAACACGCTGGAATAGGGTCCCATGTCTTGCCTTCAGTTGCTATTTGACCTCACTTGACATTGTGAATTTCCCTGGGGCTCTTTGGCTTATAGAAGTCATTCACTGATGTGAACTTCTATGATATTGTCCTAACTCTTTCTACGGTGGGAAAATCTAAGCACAGAATTCCAAGTTGTCTTGGGAATCCTTCAGATAATGGACAGCCATGGACTTACTTTCCTATTTGAATGAGCAAACTATAGCTTAAGTATAAGGCCAGACATTGTATATTCAACAAAAAAGAAATCTTGTCTTTGGGGAAGACAACGTTGGAAAAATTCTTTCTCTCTTGTTTATGGACTTCCTCTCAATTCTATAGAGAAAGGATGAATAACAAATTCTATTTTTCTTTGAAACTCCTTTCTCCTCTTCTCATTCCCCTTAATTTTGAAATTGTAAGCTCACCCAAACGCATGAGAGCTGTTGAGAAAGAAGAGAGAGGAAACGCACAATTATGAAATGACAACCTCAAGGGACCCAGCAATAAAGTACCATCCTGAAGTTACTTGGGACAAGTCTGCATGGTTAGTACAGGCCCATGAAAACAGCAGGTCGATAAATTTGTGATCCATCTACATATTGATCTTGGAAGCCATCATGGACTCCTTTAATGCTGCTCAATCTGACATTCATGAGATTTCTCTATCCTCACTATGAAAAATTATGGTTATTAAAAATAACATCAATATTGTCATTTCCATCACTTTAACTATGGTGCCAAAATAAGCACATGTGAATTGTAGCTTCATCCTGTCATCCTTCTCTAGTCGGAGATGATAATTACACTGTAACCAGCTTGAATTCTCTTTAGTTCTAGCTCTAAAATGATACATGTTACTATGATGAATATGTGTTTTTATGGAGCTGGCTCCATTTCCTCATCTTTAGGGCTGGGTGATTGTGTTTCCTCTCTGGATGAATTAGAGTAGTATATTCGAGATTATATTTCATTAGTTTTATTGCTGCTTGTTAAAGTTTTATTACCCTCTCTGTTTTATATTTCAGGCTGGCAACACTTGCTAGTAGTGTTAAGTGACTTGATATATATGAATCATAACTTTGTGACCTAAGAATATGCAGTCTGCAAATATGATGGTGTCTTAGCAATGATATTTTATAATGCTGTTAAACATATGCATCCCAGAATGGCTATGTAAAATTATGAAGCTTACTTTAAAATTTTCTTTTCACCTAGTTCATGTGTTAGTATTTTCCTCCCCCCATTTCTCTTTTTAAATTAAAAGATCATTTTAATGGGGACTCTCACAGCTCTTATAATAATACATACATCAATTGTATCAAGCAAATTTGTACATATGTTGCCATCATTATTTTCTAAATATTTTCTTTCTATTTGAGTCCTTGGTATTGGCTCCTTTTTTTTCCCTTCCACCTCCCTCCCACTCTCATGATCCTTTGATAAATTATAAATTATCATTATTTTTATTATCCTCATATCATACACCAACCACTCTCTCCCTTTCTGTTGTTCCTTCCACTAGGGTGTGTGTGTGTTATCATTGCAATCGGTTCCCCCTCCCCCTTCTTCTCTTCCCACCTTCCCCCTACCCTCCCGGCATCGCAACTCCCATTTTCTATTCCTGGATTCCTAGTGTCCCGAGCTCTTATCGCTTATCTGTACCTGTGTATATAGCATTTCTTTTTGTTGGCACATCTTACATTTTGAATCAGAATGAATGAATGCTAAGGGATTTTCATTTACTTCATGCAATTAATGTTTCCGATCAACTTCTAATTCAATGCCTTCTTTCAAGCCACCAGGCGCTTTAGTCACATCTTAAACCATTCGGTGTGACTTGGGTGGATGTCTCTGTCCTGCGCTGAGTCAATCGTTGATCCCGTGTAATGGATCATCCACCTCACAGAGCTGAAGTGGTGCTAAACCCTTTGCAGGGGGATCAGGAAGTTACAGCCCTCCTCTCTCCGAACTCAGGGCCTGGGAGTTTCTTATAGATTAACAGAGCAGAGATATCCAATGCACACACATCATTCAAAAGCCCACCCAGCCCAAACCTGTCATGGTGCATCTATTTCTATATCTAGAGACCCCCTATGTGACAGAGTGAACCCGCCCCATAGGGTTTCATCGTCTGTAATAAGGACGGAAGCGGGACTGTCTAATGGGCGTTGCCTGGACGCGGGAAGCGTGCACCTGGAGGCTCTGCTGCCCTCTGCAGAGCTACCCCTGGGAGCGGTCACCTCTTTGTAACTCACTGCAGAAGACGTCTTTTAAATAAGTGACCCACAATCGGATTCTTCTTTTAGACGAATTTTGTTTAAAAGCTTTCTTTTCAGGAAAAAAAAAAAGAATAGTGTATTGGCCAAGAAATATTCAATGGCAATTTAGTTTCTTGGATTCGGATGACTCATTTATGACTACAGGAGAGGACTTTAACAGTAATAGGACGGTTCCATAACCTGCTAATCCCATCTTCGTGAATCTTTGTGAAGGCCTTTGGTATACTGAAGTTCCATTGTGTGTCAAATGATACATGGAATTATGTTTAACACCTTTTTATTTTATGATTATGTTTTATTTAGGAGTCCTGGTAAAGAGTGTGGCTTCTAACGAAAAGATTACCTGTTTAACCTCCTCCCACAGTAGCTCTGGGGGAGAACAGGTCTGGAGATCCGCTACCAAAGGATTACAGGCCCACTCACCCTTTCCGGTTCCTGTGAGTTAGAATGGGGTTGGGGGCGCACAGCAAAGGACGGACATGCACAAAAGATCAGGTGAGTATATACTCAATGGTCACCTATAAGTCCCTGGGTATTTTAGGAAAGGAAAGAAAATGGGCATCTAATATTTTTACACATTTTCCCCCCTCAGTAATATTTTTACATTTAAGAAACCTAAATACATTTGAATAAGTCACTGGCCTCCTTAATGACAAAGCTGAATGACTTCTTATTCTCTAAAGCAAAATAGTGCCCGATCACACTAGACACTCGACTTTTCTCCCTTTTCCCCATCTGCTTGTCAACGGTGGGGTTGCCGGGTGAATAATTGGGGGGGGGGTTTATGAAAATGTGGAACCTCGGATTTCATGTGCATCTGCCCTATCATCTCATTTTGTCTCTCGATGTTGGAAATTGTTATGCAATGTTTCTTTCCTCAGATGCTGTGTCTTGTACTTGGGTTGGATTATGTATTATTAATGCACTAGATTTATAATACATTCCTACTGTTTAGTGACTTGAATCAAATAAACACTTTTTTGGTGACTGTTTTTGTTGCATCACACAGAGTTGTGACTGACATTTGAATGAGCTGTCAGGAAGGGATGACACCCACACCGCTCCCACTTTTCTTCTAAAGTCCCCTGGAGAGAGGGGAGACGGTGAGTAACCCATAGGGGAAGAGTATAGCCTGAGCAGCTGTAGCCAATGTGGTTGACATCTTTGCATCGTCTCAAAAATCCTGGAGTGTTATTCTTATCACCATGGTATTTATTTCAATATGAAAACAATGGTTAAAATTAAGTGCTAGTTAAACAACTACTTGTCCCACTATGAACCCCCAAAACCTTGCAATTAAATTGGTGTTCTGGGAAGATTTGCTTGATTAATGGCATTTATTATTGTTTCAAAGATATCTTAGTTTGAGATTTTAGAAACTTGCTGGCAACACAGCTAGCATGAAGCAGAAAATGAATCGCTGATTGCTGGCTATTAAAAAATATTTAGCTGAGAAATCCCCACTTAAAATAAGTCTGTATATATGTTTAATGCCTGGAGTTGTGACTAAAGGAGCAGAGATTTAAAATTGGAAACATTTGTTCAACTCAGTTATTTATACTTTACATAGCATGTGTTCAAATAAACTTATACATTCTTTAACTACCACTTTAGTATATACATGTCTAAAATTAAAAAAAATCTAATTAGAATAAAGTTTCTATTTTGAAGACATCTATGTAAATTTTTTATATTTGAGCACAAATATTAAAATATAGTATATAATATATATACCACTACCATTAACAAAATACCATAATACTCTAAAATAAAAATGATATATAAATATAATAATAAATCATAAAAGTAATAACAATATATAGAGATTCAAATACTTGGATGTGTTTCTTAATCACTAAACAATTATGTAAACTTTGTAATTTTAGGTTATGAAAAGCATTAGAATATTAACATAAAATCTGACAAGGAAAAATACCCCAGATAAAATTTTGCAAACTGTTTTAGTACTGTGTTTACAATCTTATACTTTTTTCTATTTATAAATATGGTCATGTAATTTTAGTTTGTCAAAAATGCACAAAGTAGTCACTATTAAAAATTAAAATAAATTAAAATGAACCTATCAAAATGTAGCATTAATAACATCTTTAGTATTATTCCCTTAGAAACCATGTATTCTGATTCACACTACCTTATAAAGGGTTTATATTATTTACTATAGCATTCATATTTATTGTAGTTCTACTTACTGCTATGCAGTTGTTGATTCTGACTCTGTGGATTTCGAAGGCTGTACATCTCTCTGGGAGCAGAATGCTTCCAGTTTCTCCTGCCAACGGGCCTGTGAGTCTGACTACTCTTCCTCTCCCTGCACTACCAGAGCTCCTCACAACATTCTAGTAAAAGCTTTAAAAATGTCCTCTTTTTTGTTACTAGTTTAACTATAGCTTCTCTTCCTTCAAGTTTTAGTGTATATTGTTAAATTTTTTCTATATGAGACTATATGTTTATATTTGAAGTTATATGAATAATGTGTCAGAGTTCTAATTTTTTAGCTATTAAATTTAATATGCTTAATAGAAAATAGCTCCAAATTCCTGGAAGTTCTAAGTAGTAACTGCATCTTTTTAGAGAAATGGAATCCTAAGAATTGATAAGTGCATTTCATAATTTCAGTTCTGAAAACTAGTTGATGAAATGTGCTGCTTTCTGGGAGCTCCTGTGTCTACACTTCACACTAAGTACTTTCCACCTCTTAAAGATGCTTTGATTGACTGAAGCTGTCGTCTTTTTCTCAGAATGCTATAAGCCACCAAGTCTTAAACCTCTGTTTAACAACATATAGAATCATGCAGGACACATCAAAAAGTAATGGAATGAATACACAGGGTTATTGTACCAAAATGAACTGGTTGACATTCTACCATTTTAAGAAGTAGACTATGATCAAGTTCCAATGGTACTGAGGGACAAATGTAAGCTGTACGGAATATCTTAATGAAAAACAAGGCTCCAGGAATTAATGGAATAACAATGTTTCAAAAAGCGGATGAAGCACTGAAAGCACTCACTCATTTATGCCAAGACATTTGGAAGATAGCTTCTTGACCAACCAACTGGATGATATCCATATTTTTTTATCCATTCCAAAGAAAGTCAGTCTTAGAGACTACCAAAATTATCAAACAACTTTATTAAGGTTACTTGCAAGTAAAGTTTTCCTGAAGATCATTTATAAAGGGTTTCAGCAATTACCATTAACAGGATACTAGCAGAAATTTCAAGCTGGTTTCAGAAGAGCATGTGGCATAAAAGATGCTATTCACAATGTCAGAGGGATCTTGCTGAAAGCAGAGAATGCTAGAAAGATGTTTACATGAAATAATTATGCAAAGACAGCTGACTGTGCGGATTATAACAGACTAGGAATAATATTGAGATGATGAACATCCCAGAACCCTTCATTGTACTCCCGTAGAAGTTGGACATGGCCCAAGAGATAGTCTTTCAAACAGAAGAAGGGAATCTTGTCGTTCGGTGCTGTCACTTGGTTCCAACTCATAGCCAACCACCTCCCTCTGTCTTCGGTCCACCTCAAATGGTTAGTATGTTTGAGCCCATTGTTTCAGGCACTGTGCCAATCCCTCTTGTCAACCATCTCCCTCTTTTGTGCTGCCAAACATGATGTGAGTTTTTAAACTAGATTTAAAATCAGGAATGCAGTCCAAGCTGTTTTGTAAGCAAATAAGCCATGAATCTGGAAAATGAACAAGAGGCATTAGGATTGGAGGAAAACTTATTAACAACTTGTAATTTCTAGATGACACACCTTCCTGGCTAAAAGTGACTCAAAGCATTTGCCGATGCAGATCAAGGACTGAAGCCTTCATTATGGATTACAGCTCACTGTAAATGTTCCCAGAAGCAGCAGGTAAGATATCAAATGATGTATTGCATTGGGCAAATCTGCTGTGAAAGATCCCTTTAAAGCACTGAAGAGTAAGGTTATAACTTTAAGGATCAAGGGTGCTTGAGTCCAGTTATGACCTTTCAGTGGACTCCTCTACATGTGAAAGTTGGTGAAAGTTGAACAGTGAATAAGGAAGATTGCAGAATTGATGCATCTGAATTATGGTACTGGTGCAGAGCATCAAGACTACCATGGGTTACCAAGGGAACAGAGAGATGTGTCTTGGAGGAAGTGTAACAGAGTGCCCCTTGCAAGGGAGGATCACTAGCTTTCTTCATCTGTCAGACATTGAAATGTGATTTGCAGAGGTTTGACCCTGGAAAAGTATATGCTGAGTAGATATCAATGTGGGGAAAAAGACCTTCAAAGAGATGAAATGACAGAGTTACTGCAATAGCCTTAACCATAACAACCGTTGGCAGCATTTCTTGGCTGCAAGGAGTTGGAACACACGAAGTCAACGACTGAGCGTGGTATGTTTCACAGTCCTGGTGGTGTTTCATTCATAACTTATCACATGTTTGGGGGGGGGGTGCAGCCTTATGGCATAGCTACTCCTGTGACCATGCAAGTAACTGCATACTCCATTCCCATTTTCAAACCTTATTAATTTTATTTATCAAGTGCCTCCTTTGACTAAAATCTGTTACAGCTACTCCCCATATATTTAGGAAGTCTTAAACATTAACTCTGAAACAGTTTGGGAACAACAGGTCTACAATAGTTCCTACTCTTAGGTGTGTTAGTCCTTTGATCTTTCTTGCACTGACATAGCATTGATAAGAATTGCAAGCACCTGCTCAGGTTTTCTTACTGATTCTTTCTTAAAATTACTTTTGTTTTTTTGTCTTTTGGGCATTACTGCCCTCTGGTGGGAGGAGGAGACCCAGCCTTGCTCCTGGAGAGCTGCTGCTGGATTTGAACTGCCAACCCAGTGGGTCGCAGTCCTGCACACAACCACTACGCCACTGGGGCTCGGCCCCAGTTACTGATTCTTAAAGATATGAGTGAGTCTCACTCATTACCCGAGGGCTCTATGTGTGTGAGAGAAAGCCTATGTAGTTATAAGTACTTCATACATTATAATGAACACAGTCGATCCCTCATTAGCCCATCAGTAAACACAGATTGAGTAACTTTCTCTGCTAAAACTAGGAAGATTTCTCAATTGACTTGGGGTCTACATCTTTTCTAGTTGATCATTTTTTTTTTACAAAAACTCCAGACTTTTGGCAAACATGTTCTCTGCCAACCCCTTCAGTATAATCCCCAAAGTATAAAGAAGCTACATATATATCAACTTCATTTTTTTCTTTCAATAAAGACATAGGTATTACATTTAATAACATTGTGTATTGCATATTTATAGTATAGTGTGACTGGAAAAATCCTTATATTCCAATAAGTGAAAACCATCGAGCTGAAAGGAAACTAGCTGCTCCAAGCATCTCTTACTCCCTTTGTTTTCCTCACAGACTCTTCCCATACTAGGCTGTTTCTAACTGCTGTTGACTGGGAGTATAAAGTTTGTAACTAGACATTGTAAAACTGATACCATAAAATTTTTATATATTTTATGGTTTAGAATGTGTAGTCTATTTTCTTCACAAACTCAGTGACCTCATAGTTTATGGCTTCTTAATAGAAGGCAGTGGTTCTCCACTTCGGCTGCACATTGGAATCACCTGGGGGACTTTTAAACCCTCTGATTCCCCAGATGCCATCACTCTGCGTCTACTTAATTGGGTTGAGAGGGGCCTGGGCATCTGTATACAATAAAAGCTCACAAGGTGATGCTGACTTACAATTAGGGCTGGGAACCAATGACATGGACTCTATGAATGACCGGGAGCAACTGTGTCACTTGGCTTGTTGAGACGTTTGGGAAGGAAGGGTGTGCACAGCACACCCTGTGAAGACTCTCCCGCTCATTTCAACCTTTTCAGTAGATTCCAGTGCTAGAACATGAATGTATTTTTACTATAAGTTTATTTTATTGGGGGTACTATATACAGCAGAACACACAGTGATTCAACAACTTCTATGTACATAATTCAATGACACTGATGGCGTTCTGTAAGTTGCGCAATCATTTCCACCTTCTGTTCTTGAATGAACATAAAGTCCTTGATTCCTGTGTTCGAACTAAACTTTCAAGTTGCTCTTTGTTGTTGATTTGATCCCTCAACTCAAAACTCAATGCCATCCAGTCAATGCAGACTTGTAGTGGCCTGATAGGACAGGATCGAACTGCCCTTTTCAACTTCCAGGATGAATTCTTTCTGAGAGTAGACAGCCTTGCCTTTCTCCCATGGAGCAGCTGGTGGTTTTTAACCACAGACCTTTCGGATCGCAGTCAAACATAACCACTACACCTCCCGATTCTTAATTCGATCCTAATAAACAGGAAATGAGCAAAATGCCCAGGCAAACATTCTTTACTAGATAGGCTAACATATTGCTTAGTTTTAAGAAGACTTTCAGGATTTATACATATTTTTTTCTAATTTAAGGTTCAGAGATGATTTCAGGGCATATGTTTCAGGGGTTCTTTCTACCTCCACAAAACCAGAGACTCTCAGTCCATCATAATTTGAAATTCTGTTCTTAAGTTTCTCACTTTAGTAACAGGGTGCTACTAAAGAATCTTGGATGAAAGCAATCAGTCATGGTGACTGGCCTCTCTTTCTCATGCCCTCAGGGAAAAAAGACAGTTGATTACGGAGTCAGTGAGCCACTCACTCCACTTCTTCTATTTCTGACTCTGAATTCTTGTGTTGCTTCAGGTGAATGAGAACTTGCTGTACCTTGCATGGCCACCTGTAAACTTTTAAGTTCACAGAAATGAAGCAATTAACTAGGGAGTAGAACAGGGCTCTAAACATTATGGTAGGCCACTTCATTAGTATGTTCCATGAAATCATGAAGAAATTGAATCCTATGAGCTCTTTGGTTGTTTGAAAATTAATTTCTTCATATGTTTAGTGACACTGCCCATTTATACCGCTGGAAAAACAACCTGAAGTTTATTAGGCACATAGAAATGAGTCACTGTCAGCAAATTATCTCAGAGTTCCATGGCATAATATCACTCTAGATTAATTCATTATTAATTGTATAGCTGAGATTAGGTGTGTTTGCAATTTGAACACAGGGAACATTTATTTTCATGGAGAAAAGTGGACAATCTGGTAGCCTTGAGATATTGTCATTAATTACAACACTATTATCTGCACAAGGAAAAGAGGGATAGAAATTTCACAATAACTCCTACTGTGCACCATCAACGTATTGACTACACCTCACAGTAATTCCGCATACAACAGCCACCCCCCTAAAATGTTATTTCTCCCTCTTCCTGGATTTGGTACTTGTGACCGATGAAATCAAACTGAAGGGAGGGATAGCAGGGTAGTATCTACAGGTTCACCAGACTCAACATGGGCCCTGGAACAAAAGCATTAACATTTCCTAGTTTTTTTTTTTAATGCACATTCTGGACCTTCTAGTTGGTATACTAATTTAGATATTCGAACAGTAGTCTAGAAACTTTTATTTGGACAAGCCCTTTAGGCATTTCTGATGCACACTAAAAACTAAGAATGACTGCTAGCATAAAGGGACATTTTGGATTAGGATGAGATAATATAGTGTTACTCTAACTATGCTTTCTAGAGATGGCCTAGCTAGGTAAGAAAGAACGTAGAGCAGTAGATTTCAAACCTGGAATAATCTTGAGAACTTTCGAGTTCTCCAATGCACATTCCAGTAGGCAGCAAAGTTTAAAAGCCAACAGAATAGGTCAAGAAACGACACGTTATCCTGGGAATTAAGACAGCAATTATAGTGTTATATGACAAAAAGAAATCCCTTTGTTGCTGTGTTGTCATTACCTCCAACTCATTGCGACTCTATGTACAACAGAAGGAAATTCTGCTTGGTCCTGCAGCATCATCACATTTGTTGCTTCTTATGCCCATTGTTACACGCACCCTGTCAATTCATCTCATTGCAGGTCTTCCGTTATTTTTTTTTCCTGATCCTATACCTAGAACAATGTCCTTTTTTTCTGGAACCTGTCTGTCCTAATAGCACGTCCAAAGTATATGTGACATCTCTCATTCTAAACAGCATCCTACTTGGGTATTTCCCAAATAGATTTTTTTCTTGGTAGTCCATAGAAACTTGTTAGAAATGCAAATTGTGAGACCTCATCATGCTAAATGCACTATTTCAGAAATGCGAGGGGTAGACTATTAACCTGTGTTTCAACATTGTAAAAAGGTGTTTTGCAGCAAATTTCCCAAGGGTAACACCAGTTTCTATAGTAGCAAGATTTGTGCCAACTTGCCTGGGCCAGGGTTCTCAGTCATTTGAATATGATCTCCCAGGACACAACCTAACACAATGCTATCAAGATCAAGTCCACTATGGCATCTAACAATGTGATCAACTCTGAGCACCCGCAGTTGTGGTAGAGAGGTCAGGTCAAAGCCTGGAAGCTTCGAAGCAATTGGATGAAAGACTCCTTAGAAAGCGATGGCTTGCTTCTTTTTAAGCAGACTCTGGGGGAAAGCTTGTCACTTCTGCTTGATCTGGAACTTGCATCTGGCTCATTGACCTCCTACCATATTGCCTACCCATCCCAGGAGTCATCAGCAGAATGTTGTCCTTTAATTCTTCCAACTTTGCAGATTTGCATTGTGTGTTGAAATATCTCACCTTATTCCATTTCACCTTTTATATAACTGTTATGTCCTCTAGTCACCAGATGATATACATATAATTAACATCTTCTAAGACTTTTATATTAATATTAATCTATTTTAATTTTATAACAACTCTGTAAGTAGTCTCTTTTGCAATGAAGAAAACTGAGGTGCAATAATTTAAGAAAAATAATTTTGTTAAAAATTTAAAAGTAAGTTATCAAAATTCACAGAGTGCTCAAACAAGAATTTTGACACAGGGAGTCTATCTCCGGATTCTCTGTGTTTTATTATTCCCCCCCAAATATCAGTTGATGCTGTTGTAGCATCTGAATCATCCCTAAAGGAACCCTGGTCTTGACTAGTCTTGATAATGCTTTATTAATGATGTACACAGTCATTAAAATATATTGCTATCCCAAAGTTAAAATAAATCACTATTTACTAGTCTTCAAAAAATAAAAAAATAGACTCCTGGTAAATGTCTCAAACTAAAAAAACAAAACTGAATGTCAAGAAGTGGTTATGTTGTTAAGTTCAGAGGAATAAACACAGATTAGTTTCTGGTGGGTGACAAAAAGCTGTCTCCTTCATTCATGTTTTTAGCCTGGTTTCCATCGAGACTTTTTATTAGTGGAGCTGTGTAGTATGTCAATGATGTGTCTGTGTGGAGAAAACACGTCCACAGTTTCAGAAATGGCTCCAGATCAATTGTCACGTGCTTTCATTCCATGCTTAGTGTTGTGATACAAAGACAATGTTGCATTTGAATACTGGCCTGTTAAATTATGAGTGTGAGGTCCATTTGATCCAGTTAATGTTCAGCATGTTAATTAAGTCTGGGACTTTTTATTTTATTATTTAACATATAATTAAATTAGGGTCCTAGCCTTGGTCACTGGTTATAGTATCATTTACAGATGACTCTATGACAGGTCATCAATTCAACTTGCCAGTATCAGGGTCTGATTTGGGGAAAGGAAGTAAGCACATTTTTCAAAGAAATAGTTGAAAAACTGTTACAGTGACTTCTTTGTGGCCTTCAAGCATTAAACTGATTGATTTGTGCGTGCGTGTGATTTAACATGAGCTTTGTGTTACTTGAGTCTTTTTATACAAGGATGATTGTTTGATCCTACAATGTGGATCTTGTGCTCACGTAATTAAATGTAATTGTGGCTATTGGAGTTGTTGGGTGGTAAGAATGTGCCGAGCATTCCCCTCCCAGTGAAGGCAACCCTCACAGACACAAAGTCTGGTATTTCTTTCATCTGGTGACTGGTCTCAAACTCAGAGTGAGAAACGTAGGACTTCTTTTTCTTCCTTTTGAGATGACACGTGGGGCTTTCTTATTTGTTATCTGTGCAGAACAAGGAAACAGTCTTCAAGTATTTTAGAAACTTTACTGCAGAAGAAAAAGCTATTTATGAGGCTAAGAGAACTTCTGAAGGAATGGATTCCTTTACTTTGAAAATGTGTCATTTAGTCAAGGTACAGCAAGCTAATGCAGAAATCTACTTATAGAGTCACATCACGACAATATCTACAGAATGCTCTAAACTGGAAGATAAAAATGAATCAATATTCTATTACTCGTATAATTATTTCTTTTTTGGGGGGAGGAGGGCATCACTGCCCTGGTGGGAGTAGGAAGCCCAGTCTTGCTCCAGGAGAGCTGCAGCTGGACCCAAACCGCCAACGCTGTGGGCAGCAGTCCTGCACACAACCACTGTGCCACGAGAGCTCAGCCCTTAATTATTTCTTTCAGAACAAATAACAGCACTTGCAATTTTTTTTCTTAAGCAAGCTTATAAGTTTACCTGCTATTACTAGACTAGTAAAAATATTGGAATGATTGCCTTTTATTTATTTTGGGGGAAACACAGACAAATAGTGCCTTCACATGTTATACATGCTTGAATTCCCCTTCAAAATAATTAAAAAAAAAAGAATACAATATGTGTAAAGTAAATTCGTTCTTTTTTTTTATTGGTGGCATCACTTCCTTGGTGGGAGTAGGAAGCCCAGCCTTGCTCCTGGAGAGCTGCTGCTGGATTTGAACCATCAACCCTGTGGCCTGCAGTCCCACACACAACCAGTGCGCCACCAGGGCTCAGTCCAGTAAATTCAATCGCATATTTTGTTTGCAATATTATGTTGTTATGTTGAACACACTTTCTTTGCAATAGGAGCAACTAACTCCAGATATCTGTTACTACTGACTTTGTAAGCCCTGAAAGTCCTAAGCTGCTCAGGGGAGGAGGATGCGGCTTTTTACCTTCTCTTCCAGTAGAGTTACAATCTCGGAAACTCACAGAGGCGGTTCTGCGCTGTCCTAACGGATCGCTACGAGTCTGCATCCATCGTTGGTAGTGAGTTTGTTCGTTTTTCATTTTCTAGTAGCAATCGATTGCGCATTAAATAGAACAACTCCCTACATTAATAAAACGACCACTTTAGATTTGCTCTTGCAGAGATTGTATAGTGTTAGCTCTTAGTTTGGGATACATAAGGTAAACAGAGAGCCTGCGTGGTCTGAAGGTTTGAACCTACCCGCCACTCAGCCAGAGAAAGACACTTTCTGTGACGGTGAGGATTTGCACGGGAAACCCTGCAGGACAATGCTATTCTATCCTCTAGTGTTGAGATGAGGCAGACTTGATTGCAGGAAGATAGTCTTTTCGTAAGATGACATACTCTCTGCGTGGGAATAGATACTGGCTTGCAATCCTTTCTCATTACTTTGTTTTGATTCCTGTCTAGTAAGAAATGACACAAAATGGTGCTCATTCAACGCAGAGGGAGTCCTAAAACTAATTTCTCATTCTTATGAAAGGGAAGATTTGTGTATTCCATGAGGGACTGCTTTCAGTTTCCAGCTTTAAATGTTTTTCTGTGAATTATTCTCATATTCCTTTCGCTTTTATTTAACTAATATCGTGAAAAGAAAAAGAGTATTGCTAATATAGTTAAATAGAATAATATATGTAAAACTATACTGTAAATAACACACTTTTAAAGCTTTTGTACTATGTTGATTTTAAAAAGACTGACTGCTTCTGACAAAGCAAGTAATCTATTTGAAGGAACTAGAATATTAATAACATCTTTCAGCAATGTTTTGAAGCAACAGACAATTTTGCATGGAAGTGATTAATTTTGTAGAGAAAAATTAAGCAAATATATTATTCATATGACTTCATCTCTTCTTTGAATTCCCCCCCTGATGTACCAGCGTTTTGCACAACACAGTTTAATTTACTTATTCCCCCAAGTCCTAATGCTTCTTAAAAGTTAAAACAATTCAAGTATAGTTTGAGTTAAACTGTCATTGTCCCTAAAACAATAGAACTTATACCATTCTGGGAGAGACGTTATAAAGACACAGAATTAAAAAATGTCATTAAGAGGACAAATATGGAGCACAAGGGAGCAAATGAGTACTCTGTCAAACATAAATATGGGAGTCATAATAAATTGGTTAAAATCACAGATTTGTTTCATTTCCTCATGTGAGATTTGCAAGCTTCTAGGATCTCAGTTTCCACTTCTATGCCATAGGGCAAATGAAATGGTAATGAAGATAAGGTAAAGCAACGCATATGAAACATATAGAATATTGCTTGGCCTACATCGAGTGTCATGCAAACCTTGTTGTTATTGGCTGTTGAATCAATACCAGGCCACAGAAGCCATATAGACTACGGTAGAACTCCAAGGGGTTCATAGGCTGGACATCTTTTTTTTTTTTAAATTAGATTGGTTGCTTTTAGTGTAACTGACATCCAATTTCATTGTTTAATTGACATCCAATTCACATATCGTAAAGTTCGATAGTTCAAGCACTCCCCTAAAAGCGGTGCAACCTTCACCAGGATCAATTCCTCGATGGTTCCTACTCCGTCTGCTCTTGGTTGTTAGCGTCCCATTTCCTGCTAGTCCCCTGCCATGTCCCTTTGCTTCTATTATTCTGGGTTTCATCTACAGAGAGCAACACCAAATCAAGACAGAATACTAACAGTCAGCTCACAACGACATAATGAAAACTTCAGTAGAAGTCAAAGGAAAAAATATTAAAAACTGGAGCAATTCTACTCCAGGAGCAAGGGGGAGAACAATGACAAAGTGTCACACTTGACCTAACTGCAATTGCCGTCATCTACCCTCCAAGGTCCTCTGTGTGCTAACTAGTAGGCTGGACACCTTTACAGGGGGCAGATCATCCTGTTATTTTTCCTATAGTGAGCTGGAGAATTTTCCCTACTGAACTTACCATCAGCCATCTTGAGTGAACTATTTTGCCACCAGGAATTCTTACACAAGCTCCAGCATTCTATAAATCTCTGTGTGTGTTTGAAATCATTGACATGCAAAAGTTTGGGTTACTACTCAGTAAAAAAAGTAAGTAAAAATGTAGAAGGACTATCATAAGGATATTCTTTCAGTTGGGAGAGAGGGACTTTGGCCACTGCTTTCTGTTTCTTTAAGGAGAAAGGAAGATTTCCAAGGCTGAACATGTGGGCTGCTGAGAAATCATGGAGGAAAGCATAGATAAAGTGAGTAAGGCATGGAAAACTAGAGGGAAATCAATTTGAACTCAAATGGAAGAAATAGGAGAAAAGCTTTCTGTTTTAATTAGGATGGCTGCAGGAAGCCTTTGTGAGCGTTAGAGTGAAGATGTGATTAATCCTCCTGTGAGACAACAGAGAGAATTAGCTCTGGTTTGGGTGGTGAGGAGGAAGTGTTTGAGTCGGGTGTCTGGAGGCAATCATAGAAATCTCTGTATTTAGAGACATACGAAGAAAGATAGTGACTTTTTCCCAACTCTCATTTTCTAGATTATTCAGGAGAAAAAAAAGCATCAGATTGAGACCCATGTGACTACTGGAAAATTCATATTCCATGGTACAAAGTGATCTAGACAAGAGATTTTTGTATATGGCTTACAGCTATATATTTTATTTGTTTTGGTTGAGGGATATTTCTAGATATAAATTATAATTGTCTAATAAATGTTACATAGTTTGATAAATTATTAAAAATACCCTTTCCCACATTTTGGAAAAATGTAGTAATTGAATAAGAATTTATTTTGTTATCAAATATTGGATATTATTTGGACTGGATATTAAAACCTTATAAATCTCAGAAATCAACACCCTTATAAATGTGAGATTGTTTCTTTTTTTTTAGGGGTCATCACTGCCCTTTGGGGGTTGTGGGAGCTACCCAGCCTTGCTCCTTGACAGCCACTGCTGGATTTGAACCACCAAGTCCATGGGCCACAGTCCCGCACTCAACCACTGCGTCACCAGGGCTCAGCCCGAGAATATTTCTTAAAGGCTCAAACATAGATCCAGCTCTCTCTGGATTGTCAACATGATTGCTCATATATGCAAATTATACTAAATCTCTGAAACACATGGGGTCACTGTAATTCAGAATTGATTCAGTGGCAACTGTTTAAAATCTTTTTTTTTTTTTTTGGGGGGGGGTTTGTATTAGTTCCTGGAGGCAAGTACAACTGAAAACAAAACAAACATGCAATCTTACTTCCCTAACTTAGGAGAGATTCATAACTGTTGGCAACGGAGTCAATTTTGACTCCCGGTGTTCCCAGGTGTACAGAGCAGAACTGAGCTGCATCAGGCTTTCAAGGCTGGGACCCTTCAAAAGCAGCTAGCCGGGCCTTTCTTCAGAGGTGCTTCTGAGAGATTTGAATGGACAATCTTTAGTTCACAATCGAGTGTTTAGCCATTTGTAGTACCAGGGACTCAGGACAGCCTGATCAAAATGGAAAATGACTTAAGCATATGGCAAACAATACTATGCTCTTTATGGGTGGGGAGTTGCCACTCTGATCAATAGTTGTTTCTGGAAATAGCTAAAATTATATTACAAATGACCAAATTGGGAAGATATGTGAACACTACAGACAAAAACCTTGAAAAAGTTCTGCCAACAGGGTTTGACTGGGAATAAAATGTGATGCTCAAAAGGACACAGTTCATTTCACATGAGTGACCACACCTGGGAGGCACACACTCCTGAGAATGACCCGCCCATTGCTCACCCAATGGAAAGGGCAACACCTACTCAAAGACAAAATTCAGAAAGCAGAAAGTGGTCAGGAAGAAGAATGAATGGGAACAGAACAGGCAGGAAGCGGAAAGAGTGCTGTTGTAACAACGTGCAGATCACAAGCAACACCATGGAACAAAAGGTGTATGACCAGTTTAACAGGAAGTATTTGCTTTGCAGTTTTTCACTCAAATCATAACAAAATGTTAAGGATGAAAGAGACAAAGAAGAAACATGGTCAAATTATACTTATGTTTGGCAAGTGTGTCTATTCAAGATGAATATCTTTCCAGAGAGTGGTGTTGCCACACCAGATTCGTTTGCCTAGATCTAAGGACAGTGTTCTGACTCACCTTCCTCTCTCCTTCCTTTCCATACTGGAACTGGGGCCAGAGACTTGGGGAACTTGGAGACCCAGATGAAACATTGACTGCGGGCTCCCACTAGCAGTGGGAGATAGCTTGAGAGGGGAACTGCGTGATGGTAACAAGCAGGATCTTATCCTTTAAAATCCAAGGAAGGTCTTGTACACCATGAGATCAAAAGGCCAAGCGAAACTCACTGTCTCAGCTTGATTCCAATCACAGCAGCCTTTGATGGTGTCCTGGGTTCCAGGTGGGGTTGCTTATGGAAAGGAGAGCGGTTTGAAATGACCAGGTACTTGGCCAGAGAAAGATGAAACTGTACACTTCCATGAAGAGTTCCGGTGTTGAAAATTCACAAGGAAGAAGGACACAGTTAAGTCTCCATAATTCTGATCCTTCCATGTGTACATTAAAAGGCCAGTTTTACTCTGCTCTATACAGTCCCTGTGATGTTGGGGTAGACTGGACTATTTCCACATTTTCTTTCTTGCACGGAGCTCCTGCTAACTTTCGATTACGCTTGGTTTACAGCACACAGTAAACAGAAGAGAATTGGTAGAGAATATGGTAATCCTGGATGGGTGGATTGGGAAAGGGAAATAAATGAAGTGGTGTGTGTGTGATTTTTTTTTTTTTTAACATTGACTGGCCTTGTAATGTACACATGGAAGGATCAGAATAATGGAGACCTAAGTGTGTCCTTTCATCCAAGAAAAGCCGTCTTGGGGGCACAGTGTTAAAAATGCTTCACTGCCAACTCAACGGTCCATACTTAGAACCTTCCAGACTCTGCGGGAGAAAGTGGTGGCTGTCTCTTTGCTTGGAAATCCTTTAGGACACTTCTACTCTTTCCTGTAGGATTGGTAAAAGTTGACCAAACATGACCAGATTTGCTTTGGATTCTGCATTTCATCTTTAAACGATGGTTTCTTTAGATAGAGGGAACAAATGTCTCTGGCCTATTCTTATACTTATATTCCTTTTTCAGAGAATAGAATTATTAGTAGTTTTAAAAGGGGGCTACAAAAGAGAACTGCCCAATCAATTAAAAGTAGTCTACTAATGGTTACAAAAATTCTGTTTTGCTAACTAAATATATGGCATTCAACCACTTGTCAGCCAGTTTGCTTCCCCGTGCTGTCTTACACGTTGCTAGGATGCTGCCAGCTATGGCACTGATATCAGCTGGGTCATTGGGCAACACTTCACTCAGTTATGTCAGGCTGCTGTTCCTCGGAGCAGGCCCTAAGTATGCTGTGCTTCTTAATGTAATGATTGAAAATAGTGAACATAATGCCTAAACAAATGACCTGGTTTTTCCATCTTCAATGCTGAATGCTTTGTAGGCTAAACTACGTATTATTTTTGCAAGGCATAGAATTAGCTTTAAACCTCTATGTTACCTGAAATTATCATCACTGTAAACAGAAGGTCAATGAGTTAAATGTGCTTAAGAGCATTGGAGGAGTAAGTGATATTCTTTGTCATATGCAGTTTCTGTTTCTATTGTGAGGAATAAATGAGTAACGGAAAACAACATTTAGTTAGGTGGTATGCAATGGCAGCATATGGAAATGCATTTGTTGATTTACAATAAACTATGTTCCAAGCAAATGATAATTGCTGCCCAGGAGAGAAAAGCAGAAACCAAGAAATTGTGTCTGTCTTCATTTTGTGGAAATGGTGTGCATCTGACTAAGAGCAATGACAGAGATAGAACCACCCATGGCAAATTATTTGTAATTTCACAAATGCTGGTCTTCCTCAAATGAAGCAAAGTCATATATGTTAAAGGAAGAGATGACCATGACTGATCATAGTTTGTGATTGGCACTGGGTTCAGCACTTTGGACCTAGCACACTCAATCTTGTAATAACACTGTATGATGGACGATTTTTCTCCACCTTGTGCCTGTGCAAATTAAACCTCAGAAAGGCTTTGAATCTTTTCTAAGTTATAAAGCTGCTAGATGGTAGGGCTGGAAACCCACCCTGTGTATATTTGACTATTAATTACACCACATATGGAGGCCATAACTCATATGTAAGGCTGGACTTTTAAAAGAGTAAAGCAATTGTTGGCCGTTTAAGTTCAAATCCATCCCTGAGGACTGAATAGCCCAATTGATACTAACAAGGAATGTGTCTCAGAGCAAAATTTTATTCTCTCTCTCTCTCGTGCTTGAATACTCTCCAAAGTTTGTAGAACAAGTCATTGGTTGTTTAATACCATTTTTCATAATCTTCAGAAGCATAAAGTGCCAAAACATGGTGAATGTAAGATCCTGAGTCTGCTTCAATCCTACAAGAAATGTATCTGTTTACTATCTAAGTTCTTCAGTCACTTTTTTGACCAGATTCAATTTTTAAGAGTCAGTCATACAATGAAGTGAGAAAAGGAAGTCAGGGAGCTAGATAATCCCTCATATTAAATTTTAGAGAATCTTTTCTCTCCCAGCAAATTAACCCCTTCTCCCTGCTGAACTGGACAACAAGATGTTGCATTCTATCCACAGAAGTAGACTGTCGCAGAGTGGTAGAGCAACTGGCAAGGTGTCAGTAAGTTAAACATTTGAAGTCTGGTTATGGGCAGAGATGATGGAGGTATTTCAATGTAGAATGAGTGGGAAGGTTTAGAAAAAGCTGTTGTTTATTTAAATGGTGATTTGCTTTATACTGTGACTAGATATTCCCTGTGGTGGAGGAAAAGCCTGTCAGTTTGTTTTTCTAGATTTCTCTTTATTTTTGCCTTTGACAGTAGTTACCCAAGGCTCTGTATAAGATATTTAAATATTTTCAAACACACATGACCATAGTCACCATACTTACGTAACTGGTTTTGAACAACAAATGGCTTGTTCTACAAACTCTGAAGAGTTTGTTCACACACACACACACACACACACATGGATTGTAATAAACTAATAGATTTTATTCCTCTTTTCTTTCCTTTCTTTTTAAAATTTCCCTGGCTCCTCTTAAACCCATAACCATTTTCCTCATAAATGTAAAATCCTTCCTATATTGTTTTGTTAACCTAGTCACAATCCATTGAGAATTTTAAATTTTGTGATGGTAATTTAATAAGCGGGATCAATTTATTTACTTCAGTGAACTTCTACGTTGGAATGGTTTAAAATAAACAAATAAATAAATAAAGCCAGATTCTCTTGTGAGGGTCTTAGGCCAAATTCCCTCTGTCCAGATGGCTCCTGCTACCAAGCCAGGAAAGCATAGAGGCTCTCTATTTCCTGCTGCTTGTTTATAGAGACCCTTGATTGCTATTAAAGATCCCCAGATGTACCAGCTACCTAGCAGGTCCCCCTTCCATCGCTACATCCTCATTAACCCCTTGAGGTCAGTTCCTGCTTCTCTGCTGTCTGTTTCCTCCTGACTGCTTCACAAAGGAAATACAACTTTAATTTGAGAACTTCCAGAGGAGCTGGAGGAACCAGAAGAGTTAATTCTGCGCCAAAGAGATAGCTGTCAATTCTAAGGAGAACTTTTGGTGTCTATGTTTTCCTTAACTCTGTGCACGGTACCCACACACTTGCTTTTTCTAAATATCATTCTCATCAAGGGATAATGGAGTGGGAAGCATCTAAAAATACAAAGATCTTGGGATGCATTTATTGCCGACCATTTTCAGATTGCTTTTGGTTCCTTTTTGTTTTGTTGGTTTTTTTTGAGTCACTTTAGGCATATTTTTGTCAATGCCATAATGAGTTTTCATTATTTACAGCCCACTCCTGACTACCACCTCCTACTCCCACTTCATACATCCTATCTATTTTAGGTGCTAATGCATAAACAAATAAAAATATCACAGAACTAACCAATTTCCATTGTGTTCACAAGTGGAATATTTCTGTAATCGCTGTCTGAAAGGGAATAGCTTTAAAAGAAATAAAACAGCGTGGAACAAAACTTTTGTTCTAGCACTGTCAGAGTGCAGAGCAGAGATGATACCCAGAGCTAAAGTGACGCTCTTGGAACTGAAGTTTCTTCTCATTTTGTCATTTTTTTCTATCACCAATTTTATTGTTCTTTGCGCCCTTTCTACTTCAAAAGATTATACTCTAAATGCCTTGCAAAATTTTAAATTGATTCATTGTCTTTAAATAGGGCACCTAATAATAGCTGCTAATATGCAAGGGACATCCTCTGTGCCAGGTGATGTGCTGTGCACTTCATATGCATTTTCTCTTGTGTTTCTCTTGTGAAACCATTTGAGAGAGATTTTAAGATCGTTCTTACTTACAGAAGAAACAGATTTAAAGAGTCTGAATTTGAACATCATCTAAATCACCTTTCATTAAGCTGTAATAAAATAAATGCAACTAAAGGTATTTTTCTCAAACTGAAGGCTTCCAGCAACAGCAGAAAAACCTTGAGGCCTCTTGCTAGGAGCAGCTATGGAAGGCTGGCCTGATTAAATAGAGTAGAAAATCTCATTATTTTTAGTTTTTATGAAGGGGCAAGAATAGATAGATTTTTCCTTCACTAGATGAAGGAACAAATATATATATATACACACACATATGCCTGACAAACTTTGATTATCATAAGATGTCACTAATAAATATTTATTGGTATCAATTCTCATAATACAGGTTATTAAATTACTTTCAAATGCATTTGAAGTTGCTAGTGTGTTGTGAACTGGTTGTGAGAGGGAGTTATTTTATAATTGTAGTTAACTCCAGGCATAAACAGATAGCAATTGGAATCATTTGTGGATTACTTTTACCAAACATAAATTTAAGCATTTTTTGACTTTTTTACTTCTTAATAATTATAATAACTTCTCTGTCTAAAGCAACCGTTGTCACATTGTATACATTTAGGGCTGCAACCAATGAAGTCCAAATGTCTTCTCCCTTCTGCAGGGAAGGATGTTTGTGGTACAAACACCCTCCTCATGCCAGCACATTGCAGCACATTTAAGCGAAAAGTTACATTCCAAAATCAAATGAGGATTTGAGAGATTGCCCACATTTAATGGAGAAACCTGCTGTACAAATGCTAAAATGCAATTGAATCTCTAAAATCTTTGAGATTCATGGAAGGTCATGCAGTTCAGTGCTCAAAGACTTTGCAGGTCCAGCATTAACTGGTCTTGGTTGGTATTGGAGATGATAAAAAAAAAGTTGACTGGGTCTCTTTGAATCCAGCTACCATCCCATTCATCCACTCTTCCCCTCTGCTCCCAGACTTTGTAAATTTCTCTCCTATAATTGGTTCAGGAGAAGATTCTCACACAGTTTTTCCTCTGGGATTTTTCTCTCCCAAAATAAATGATAAAATTAAATAAGCACATAAAGGAGGGTCAGGGCTTATTTCATGGAGAAATAAAGATTTTAGTTAAATTATTTTGATTTTCTTGTTTCTCATTAGTCTATCTGATGTTTCGGTCAAATATCTTTTGTGGGATTGAAGACTTTGGGTCCCTGGAGTTTATATTTTGCTCGCTCTCCCACTTTTATTTGGAAGTAAAACTCTCGTCAAACAAATTATGACTTCATGTTGTCCTGTTTCCTTGACTTCTTCTCTGTTTTGACTTGTTTCCCACACTACTTTATTTTAATGACTGTTTTCTAGTGACTAAGATAGCAGTCTGGCTAGTATATAGTGCTATCTGGTCAGCCCCAAATGATTAATTCATTAAGGAGATTTTAGACACTTACAATTTCCAGGTCCAATTTTCAAATTATTTATTTACAGCTGGGTTGGCATACAGTGGTGTCCACTTTGTTGTCACCTTGTCTTGTTTGTCCTTGAGATAAGGACAGGCGGACTCTGATAGTGAGAAGAAAGTACAGTGAAGGTAGAAGGTAGAAGGTAGAAGTGAAGGTGAAGGTGAAGGTAGAAATCTGCAGAGACAGAAAACGCAGATGCTGTCCACTAGTAGACAGTGACAGAAAGCAATCAGACTGCAACCCGTCAGAGGCAGACAATGTGTGAGTCCCAGGAAAGCAATGCAGTCCTGTTTTGTTCTGGCTCCCAGAGCCTCCACTGTGTTTCTTTTTGGCTACACAAAGCATTTTGAATTTCTCCATAATTTTGAATCAGATATTTGTAATCTGCTTAAGAAATGACATTTTGGTTCAAATACAAATATTTTGAACTTAGAGGTGAAAGTCCATATTTTATGCTGAGATGGGTGGTTGTAGTTGAGTGGGGTTCCCACTCACACAGCCCATGTGCACAGCAGCCTCCTCACTGGCGTTTTTATGTTTGAACACACTGTTGAGCCACTGGTTCCACACATCTCATGGAGGGCTTCCCTCTCTTTTGATGCCCCCTCCCCTTGACCGGACACAATGTCCTTCTCCGGAGATGGATCTCTCCTGACCACACCTCCAAAATGTCTGAGACAAAGCCTCACCATCCTTGTCTTTAAGGGCCTTCCTGGCTGTATTTCTTCCAAGAGAAACTTGGTTCTTTGGACCGTCCATTGTACTTTCAATATTCTTTCCAGTCCCATCATTCAAATGCATCGATTCTTCTTCAGTCTTCCTTATGCAATGTCTACCTTTCACATGCATAAGAATAGGCAATTGACGAAATCATGGCTTGGGTCAAGTGCATTTTAGTCCTCAAAGTAAAATTCAGATTTATCTAATGTAATGTGTCATTTGGTCTCATGAATGCTGCTTCCATGAGCATTGATTGTGTGCTCAAGCAAGACGAAATCCTTGATACCTTCAACCTTTTCCCAGCTTATCATCATGTTGCCTATTGATCCAGTTGTGAGCATTTTTGATGAGCTATGTATGTATTAGGGGGAAAAGACTTCAGATGATTTTATAAAAACTCAAACAGGACAACAACAAATCAAGCCCTCATCAGGAGGAGGGAAACAGCTTGTGCACAGAGTAGATATCCATGGCTCCCCCTGGTGATGTAAGCAAGATTTTATAAATAACATAGCACAAAAGAAATCATTGCATATAAACAGTGGCCGGGGAGATTGTAGAAGGAAGAGAGGTAGAGGATTGGGAAAGCACCGTGAGGACAATATGAGCATATCACAGTTGGTAGGTTATTAGTTCTGAGCTTTCATTAACTGTCCTCTTGGTGGATATTATTCATAGTGACCTGGATCCTAGCCTTTAACTTTAGTTAGAACAGTGATTTTCAGCCTGTGGGTGCTACTCCTTTTGGGGGGTTGAACAACACTTTCACAGGGGCCGCCCGATTGATAATAGTAGCAAAATTACTGTTTTGAAGTCGCAAAAAATAATGCTATGGTTGGGGGATGCCGGGTGACACCACAATAGGAGAAACTGTTCTAAAGAGTCGTGACATTAGGAAAGTTAACAACCAATGAGCTAGATAACACGTGTCTATTATCTAATCACCCTGGGGTCCCAGACTCTGAGCTTACTTCAACCGTTTCCTCTGTTCTTCCCTGAGCTTGCCCCAGACTTGTCTGAGCACCACTCCATGACTTCTTTGATTGTCAGCAAGTATTGAGGACATACCGTGAAGTACTCAAAGGATATATGGAAGCAGGACATAACTCAAAATGGCGCTAGCGCTCCCACTGTGGACCATATAGCCTTCCACACGCCAAGGCCTGTAAGATTTAAACTGTAATGCAAATGCAGACAAACAAAGTCTGTTTCTGTTTAGGTCATTAGAAATGATCAGGAAGATGTTTTTAAAAATTACACTTGAAAAGAATCGACAGTTGGCCAGTCTTCTCTCAGAGTCTCTTTTGTCGATTCCTCCAGCGCTCTCTGCATTCCTTGCGACACCGCGATCATGTCTCAGGTTGAGTTTGACACAGCTGCTGAAGAAGTTAAGCACCTCAAGATCAAACCAGCAGATGAAGAAATGCTGTTCCTCTACAGCTGTTTCAAACAAGCCACTCTGGGCCACATAAACACAATGCAACCTGGGGTGTTAGACTTCAGAGGCAAGACCAAGTGGGATGCCTGGAATGAGCTGGAAGGGTCCTCAACAAAGATGCCATGCAAGCTTAACTAGACAGGTAGGAGAGCTAGAGAAAAAGTATGGAACATAAAAAGGGACTGGATGTGGATGTCAGCCAAGCCTCTGATCCTATTGGATGGCTTGTTGTCTTTAATATTGCGGTTGAAGTTAAGTAATGACGTTAGCTAGTTAACCCATTTCCTCAAGCTGTCTAATGTGATGCTTTCCTTATGAGCAAAACGTCATTACTAACTTTATTTGTAGAGCAATTAAAAGTGAATGTGCTACTCCATAAAAAAGAAAAGAAGCTACAGTTTTATGGAAAGGAACATTCCTGCATGAACGGTTCTAGGAATCTATCAACCAAAGGCAAACTAAACTATTAAGCAAGTAACCACCCCCCCCCACCAGTATTTAAATTTGGTGCAGTAGATCATTGAGCCTTATTTTCGTGTTTTCTTCCCATGACAGCACCATAGTTTCCCATGGCGTCATCAAAGTAAGGGCAATGCTCTACTGCGCTAACATAAACAATAGGGACAAAGTTTATCAGCTTTCTCATCAGGTCTATCACTCCTCTGTCAGTTTGTCTTTCTATATGAGCTTCCTGCTGTTGTGATGCTGGGCGCTAGACCACTAGTATTTCAATTACCAGCAGTGCCCCAGCGGTGACTCGCTCTCCGCAGAGCTGCCAGTCTAAGAAGAGATTGAACAAGAGGAATAGGTTGCTGTCATCTGATTTCATCCTATCCACTTAAAAAGCTTCGAAATAAAACCTAAGAACCTCGTCAGAGATAGTGCCAGAAAATAAGTCCCTTAAGTTGGAAAATGCTCAAAACGGAATTGAAAAGCCTTTGCAGCCGATTTGCCTGATGTAATACATCCTTTGAGTTCCTAACTGCTGATTCCATGGGTCTTGATTGTGGATCCAAGTAGAATTAATTTATTGTCAATTTCAATATTTTTTCCACTAACATGATGTCGTTTACTGGGCTAGTTCGAGGGCTTTTGTGTGCTTATATTGAGGTGTAGTCCACATCAAAATCTTTTATCTTACTAGTAAGCACTTCAAGTCTTCTCCGTTTCTGTGAGAAAACTTATCCATTTGCATATTGTAGATTGTTGATGAGTGTTCTTGCGAGTCTGATGCTGAGTTCATTTTCATTCAGTCTAGTTTCTCAGGGTATTGTTAAAAATGCAGGTGGATGAATTTGATAGAGTTATTCCATATGATTGTCCTGGGTGTGATCATTAAGGGAAGCTGGATTGACACAGGGCCTTAGAACATAGGGAATATAGATAGGAGTGATGGGGATATATGGAGTTCTGTATCAGACAATGCTTTGTTCTGTATATGTGGGTGCCAAAAATGAGACCTGGTTAGACTGTATCTAATAACAGCAATGTTCACGGAAGGAGTTCACCCATTCTTTGGTCAACAGAGATACTGAATATGATTGGCCCACGAACTTTTAGATTTGTAGCTAATCTGAAACTACTTGTGCCACCTAACCTTCTGTCATGTGTAGGGCAGTGTTTAAGGAACTGCTAATATCAGTTGTCAACTACAGTAAAGCAGTGAGCCTCCAAATTGAGAACCCGCTTCAGATATGCATAGTTGTGCAGTGGTTAAACATTCAGGTGCTAATCACCCAGGCTGGTATTTCAAACCAAGCAGCTACTTCTAGGAGAAAGATGGCAACCTTACACACCACCCCCTAGTGGAGTTTTATTTGCGATAACTTGGAATGTATTGCTTAGTCATTGCTGTTTTCAGTTCAATATAAAGTCCACGCTCTAATACATACAGTCTTTACAAAAATTTGTTTAAGAAATTTGGTGATAGCTTGATTTAAATGTTATTTTAACCTGTTGTTTGGGTACTGTTGTTACCTGCTGGCTATTTACTTTATTTGATGAAAATCAGGAAGGATTGGTATTTGTATTTAATCTGAATTATGGAATATTTTCATTGTACGCTTGGTATTTGCCAGCCTTTTATTTTAGAATAAAGGGTCTGCTTTTGACATGCATACAGCCTAAAGAAATAGGGAGTTTAGTGGAATGAATTAGGCCGTTCCCTTATTGGTAATTAGTATTCTTTTCTCAGTTATATAATTTTCACAGCCAAAGACTTTTTAAAATTAATTCCTTTCATTCCTTCAAGCTTGTATTCCCTTTAAGCATGCTCCCAGTTGTAAGGAAAGCTGCAAGAAAGAAATATGATATAAGATGTCACTGACAAACCTTGCGTTTTATTTTACTACTCTGTCATACACATAAAAATAAATACACTATCCCCAGAACACCAACTGTTATAGTAGTCAGGCTCTTTAATCTGCAAGGAAGAGACACACAAGAATTACCTGTGACAAATGAAACTCTTATTTAGAACTATTTTCTGGAAAGTTCTTCCAAGGATGGCATGTACTGTCCCTCTTGGGCACTAAAACCTTCTTCCAGTATTTTTGAGACAGGAATCAGAAATGAGTCAGGTTTGCTGCTTAAAAATATGGAGCACCAGTGTTGGATCAGGATTATTGGCCTCATTTTGGTCCTTCCAGTGGGGTTGTCTGTCTAGCGCTCTGAGTATTGCTACAATTGTTGTGACCGTAGGACTGAGATTAGTTTCACTCAATATACCGATAAAAACATCCTGGGCAGGAAATAACTGCTAGTGGTCACTTTCATGAACCAGATACTGGGCTTTTCATTTGCCTGAAAACTACAAGGATATCCCTCAAACATGCCCATGACAATATCATTTTTTATTTAGTAAAGATCATTTTTCATATCGAAAGTTATTGATTAAGTTAATGACTTAAATTAGTTAGAAAATGAGGTGGGGATGAAAGGACTCAAGAAAAATGGACTTGTGTTGAATTACTAAAATTTAAGTATTCCTTTTTCAAGAAATTCTTTTCCTGCTTCACATATTTCTTCAAGAGCTATCACATATTAAATTTATGTGCAGGGACTGTGTGAAGGCTTTGGTAGGCATTGCTTTATAAAAGCTATCATTTTGGGCCTTTTCATATCTGTGAAATGCCCGGGGTAAGGAAAACAGGGCTTGTCTGAGACTGGAATATTTCAAATGTAGTCACCTTCTTAAAGTGTAGAGTTCAGTTTTATTACTATAAATAAAAACACTGCTGGTTTAAAAAACAAGATATTCACAGGGGATAGAACAATATAAACTGCTGACTTTTTTTCCCTGCTAGTTGTTGCTATTTTAATGAAATATGTTATGAGGTCGTTAGAAAGAGCGGACACCCTACATTTGGGTAAGGTAGGCAGTAAAACAGTAAGTGGAAGGGGAGAAGGCCCGTCGATAACTCCACAGTCTCATAAAATAGAATTCCTTAAGGAGTTTTCTGGCTCAGTTGCCATAACCTGGAAGAGTCACACTGTGCTCTAAGAGAGTCTCCAGCGGACTTCAAAGGGTTTCGGCACAGAAGGCAGGGAAAGTGTGGGTCTTAGCACTTCCATTGGCCCAGCGACATCAAATGAGAAACAGTGGCTTGAGGAGAAGTAGTGCATAAGTCTAAATTAGGCAACCAAAGAAGGTGGACTGTTTAACCCCTTTGAACCTCTGCACTCCTGATTTAAGGTTGAAGGAGGGCGTCCACAGCATTGCTTTGACAGGAACTGGAAAGATGTGCTCATGGTGTTCATAACCCATTGGTGGATCTGTTTCACCTCATCATGACCCTGTAGGACAGAGTTGAACTGCTCCGGAGTGTTTCAGAAGCTGCACATTTTTTTTTGGGGGGGGGGGGCGTGGTGGTGGTGGCGGGAGAATGCCCATCTTTCTGCAGTAGAATCATCTTGAGGTGTACCTTTGAGCCTTTTGAGCAGCGGACTTGAGCTTAACCAAGAGTCCTTCATGTGGTGCTGCCTTTAGGTGACATCAGGTTTGTTCCCCCTGCTTGAAGTCCTCTGTACAACAGAGAGAAATACTGCCCAGTCCTGCCAGCTGCACACTTGTTATGGCTGAGCGCAGTTTTGCATGCATTGTACCACTCTATCTCTTTAAGGATCTTCCTCTTTTTGCTGACCATCTACTTTACCAGGGACTTGAATCTCTGAAGAGTCTACGTGGATTCTGGTTTATATTGTTCATAGGATGGGAAGGTAAAGTTAATATGTATGCTGCATCTGTTTTATGTATCATTAACCAAACTCATTACCATGGGATCAATTCTGACTCACAGTGACCCTATAGGATCGAGGAGAACTGTCTTAGCGAGCGTCTGTCTAAATGGTGCATCTTTATGGAAGCAGACTGCTACTGCTTCCTCTTGTGGAACAGCTAGTGGCGCTGAGCCCCTGACCTTTTGTTTAGCAGTCCTATGTTTAAACACTTAATCTTGGCCTCATTATGAATCATAGTGTGTGATAATGCTTTCTCTTTGTCATTCACACTTTCTAAGTCAGGTTGTAATGATCCCTATTTAGATAGATGAGAGCATGGGTCAGAGAAGTTCCTTGTTTCCTTAAGGATTTATAAGAAATAAGATTCCTATATGGAATTGGGGCCCAAATCTACCTCATTTAAAGTTTAAGGTGCCTAAAGAGACCTGGAAAATTTTATTTCATATTTTGAAGGAAGAGAAGTTTTCTTTCATGGGTAATAGTGGAGGACTGTTCATTAATTAGAATCATATTGAGTAACTTGTAAGTTAATATAAAATACATTTTTTTATTGCTTAGTGCTTCTTTCATTTATTCATTGGTGCAAAATCAACTGCCTTGAGTCAGAGCAATGAGTAGTCTATGTGACTCAGAATGAAAAATGAAAATATAAGCTCACTGATTAGGAGAGATGGACATATGGATGAAAATTATACTATCAAAGAGCAACAACTGGAACACAGGGAACCAGGTAAAAGTACACTGCATTCCACTTGATATTATTATGTAAATGCGATTTTCACATTATTTTTATTCAGGTCAACTTTATGCACAGTGAAGTGCACAATCTGTACACATGCAATTTAATGAATATCAGTAAATGAATATTTTCATCTAACCACTATCCAGGGCCAATGATAGTAAAGTCCAACCCTTAAAGACCCTGTAAGACAGAGCAGAATTGCCCCTAGAAATTGCATGGCTTTGAACCTTTGCAGGAGCAGACAGCCTTATTTTGGGTTAGCAACCAATCATTCCCTTGGCAATCAAGTGCTTAAAAAATCTTAGGAAAAGGAAAGATAAGATGAGCGTGACTGTCTATAAAATAAATAGCAGATATAAAATATACCCTTAATTATCTATGCATAAGATATACTTGTGTATATATTTACATTTAGCACTCAAATTTTAGCATTGCTAAAAATTTTCCAGAGAGATGATAATTCATCCACAAAAGAAGCATGAGGAATATACTAATGACAAACACGAACGTTTGCTCTCAGCATTTTCTTTCCATTCCCTCTGGCAGTGCTGTAATGAGAAGCTATTAGTATTTTAGTTGTCACCAGCTACTCATGCACACTATATTCATTTTGTTGAAAATGGTCATTAGGAAAGTTAATTATTTTTTAAAGTGTTAACTGATTATTGTGTAAGTACTATATATTCACTAATTATTATTCCTTCCATTAATTACACATAATCACTTAATTCTTAAAGGCAGATGAGTCTTGTTTTGCCATACTGTTCATGTCTGTGAATTTAGCTCACTACATAATCCCTGGCACTAAAGCAGAACCTCACACTTGAGTGTTCTGGGTAATTTGATAAACATTGACTTGCTAATCCTAATAACTTTTTGGAATAAAATTAAACAACAAACAAGACACACATCTTTTTTTTTTCCACCAGCCTGTGTTCCCATCAAGTTTATAATTGAGTAACATCTGAATAAACAAAGATAAGATCCATAATGCTTTCTAAATCATGGGAATTATCCGATTTCCCGAATGAGGGTAGGTAAACAAATCCTACCTGAGATTAAACCATTTTGTTTATCTTGTAAGTACAGAAACTTTAAAGAACACAATCTCGTTGTGAAGCTGTATACAAATACAGATCAACATAATTATAAATCCAGGAGAGAGAACTGCCTTTATATCCACATCATTTGTATCCCATTTGGGGACACTGAACTGAAAGCTAACTACCGCCACACTGATTGTCAATCCCATTGACCCTGTAAGATAGTATAGAACTATTCTATATGATTCCCAAGGTGGAACATCTTTATCAATGCTGGCTGTTAGAGCTCTTGTGTGGAGAGTGACTTCAGGGTTCAAACTGCCAATCTTTTCATTAGCAGCTGCAAGCGGAACCACAAGCCATCAGCCCTCTTTTTATGCATATAATCTGATATACTTTACTGTGCTTTCTGGATAAAGCAAGTGTTATATGTAGAAACTTAATATTGTAGTTTAAAACAATTCATTCTTTTTCTATTTTCATCACATCTCTCTTTAGCAATTTCCCCTAAATGTTCAAATGGTGAATTTGTGTGTCAACAAATTCCACTTGTTAATTAAACAACCTGACCCCTTCCTTCACTGTACTCAAGTCCATATTAGGGACATTGTATGTAATTTAAAATCTATTTATAAGTGTAAATTTTCAAAATACTCCCATCAACTTTTTATATGATAGAAACTTAGAGGTAAGTGTTTAATAAAGCAGAATAGTGAGCAGTTCCCCATAAAATAGAACAAAATATTCAAAGCCTATACTTTTGTCTCTGTTGTAATTAGAACACATTTCAAAGATAACTTTATATCTCTTTGGAAGAATTACACAAGCATAGAATTTTATATGACTCTGTGGTTGCCGCTCAGCTTAAATCAAGTGAGCAAAGGAAATAATTTGCTAATTAAGAAGCATATCAGTGATAGGAAATGTGATTGAAAAACTCACTGATCTCATTTGTCAGGGTCAATAAATCTGACTGTTACTGATTGCCACCTAGGAAGTCACCTTGCTTAAGACAGAAGAATGCTATTCATCTTAAGGAAATGAACTGCTGATGTGCAAGAAAAACCAGCTGGGAAAAACATTTATACAATCATAAAGCTACTTACATTAACTAGAATAAGACAAGTTGAAGGAAAACCAGTTTAATGTAGTACAAAATGAATTGACTACAACCGTATTTGTTTTCAAAGTGTTTTCCTAATGATATTACAGTCTTCTAAACTATTATTATCATTGTTTTTAGTAAGGAAATCTGAATTCTCATTCTAGTTAGGCAAACAAATAAGCATTGAGTTTTTCAGAATCTTTTATCTTCTGTTGGCCCATATCTATTCAAATGGAATGTAACATAATTGGACTATATCATTTCTAAGTGTTTTTAAATTTCAAATATTATTTTATTGAAGTTCCAATAAGTATGTGCCAACTTAGATGGGCTAGCAAAATCAGGACACTAATTGCATGGATTAAAAACTCTAGACTCTGATACATTTACAAGTGAGCTAGTCATCGTTAAAATTACTCCAGCTCTGTAAATCCAGATTCAGATTTGTTCTTAGGTTGAGATTTTGTATTTGCTTTGAAAAGGTGAGTAATTTTGTCTACTTTTTCTCTCTAATTTTGATATTTATAACACAGGAGATTTTTTTCCTAAGGTGTTGATTTTACATTTCAACTGTCTTTTCTATTCAAAGGTTTTATAGATTTCGGAGAGGTTTAGCTAAGCTAACTACTGTATCAGCCAGTCCAAGGGAGAAAGAAAAGGCTTTCTATTTCTGTAATGATTTACAGTCTTGAAAACCCACAGGGGTAATTATTGTCTATCCTGTTGTGTCACTATGAGATGACTTCCACTGGATGACAGCAAATATTCCACTCTGCACCCAAACTCCCTGACATCAAGTCTCAGATGACTCTGAGAGACCCTACAGGACAGGGTAGAATGACCCCTGCAATTGTCTGAACTAACTCTTTACTTGAATAGAATGCCTTGTCACTCCCACAGAGTTTTGATTTTCTGGCCTTGCAGCAAACAGCCCAACTGTAACCACTACACCACCATGACTTGAATAGACCACAGTAGAGCAAAGCATATTTTTATTTTTTAAAAACCATTTTAAAGGAACCTCTTCCATCTCTAAATACAATCCATCCATCCATCCATCCATTGTGTCAAGCACATTTGTGTGTATGTTGCCATCATCATTTGCTTTCTACTTGAGTCCTTTGTGCCAGCTTATTCCCCCTCCCCCCTCCTCCATCCTAATGATGCCTTGGAAATTAGGAATCATTTTTTTCATGTCTTACAGTGACCGCTGTCTCCTCCTTTCATCCACTTTTCTATTGTCCACCACTCTGGGGGGAGGGGGAAAGCTGTCGGTCCTAGTGATCAGTTCCTCCTTCCCCCCTTCCTCTTCCCCACTGGTGTCATCACTACCTTCATTACTGGTTCTGGTTCCCTGTGTTGTGAGCTCTTGTACGTATCCATGTACATGCTCTGGTCTAAGCGGATAGCTAAGGTAGAATTGGAGTTATGATAGCGGGGGGAGAAAGCATTAAAGAACTAGGGAAAACTTATATGTTCTCCTGCACTATGCTGCACCCTGACTGACTTGTTGCTTCCTTTTGACCCTTCTGGGAGGGGATGTCCCGTTGTCTTTAGATGGGCTATGGTCTCCACTCCTCATTCCTGCTCATTCACATGGATACAATTTTTTTTATGGGTCCTTGATGCCTGGTACCTGATCTCTTTGACAGCTCATGATCACACAGGCCGGTGTGCTTCTTCCATGTGGGCTTTGCTGCTTCTGAGCTAGATGACTGCTTGTTTATCTTCAAGCCTTTAAGATCCCAGATGCTATATAGTTTGATAGCTGGGGACCATCAGTTTTCTTTATCACATTTGCTTATGCACCTGCTTTGTCTTCGGCAATATCAGGGAAGATGAGCATCACAGAATGCCAGGTTGTTAGAACAAAGTGTTCTTGCAATGAAGGAGTACTTGAGTGGGGGTCCAAGGTACATCTGCTACCATAATTCCAAACTTATAAATAAATGCACAAAGGTCTATTTCCCCATTATCATATATAGTACATTTACATATGTATATGCTTGAATTTAGACCTGTAAAGATGTCCATTTGCCTCCTAGTTCTTTCCTCTATTTCTTTTTACTTCCCTCTTGTCCCACTATCATGTTTGCCCTTCATTTGACTCCCCGCAATTCCTCTGGGCTACATCGCCCTTGTTCAACCCCCACCAGGCATTCTATGCCTTCTACACCATTGATTTTAGAGCACTTGTGTTCCCTTGCTCCTGGGTTTGTTGCCATCCCCTTCCGTTTCCCCTGCTTCCCTTATCCTGTGTTCCCGCTCGCCACCCCCACAGAACCATTGGTCCTCTTGCTTTCTCCTCAGAATTGTTTACCCCATCTATCTATCTAGATAGACATGCAGTGACAACAATGAAGACAAAAACAAGAGAAAGCTAAACATAACAACAAAAGAAAACAAACAAACAAAAACTGCAACAACAAAAACAAAGAGTGAAAAGGAAAAACCTATAAATAGTTCCAGGTCTGCCTGTTGACCTTTAGGAGTGCTTTCCAGTAATTTCTAATGGGGTGCCATGCCTTGATCCCCAAATCTATTTTTGGTATTCCTCAGGGACTTTGTGCAGCATGTATTTTAATGTAAAATATTTGAAGTTTCCATTTTTTCAGGCAAGTAGTGAAGCGGGCGTTTTCCAGGGAGGAACACCACCTCCCCCTTCCCCCCTCCCCGTCCCCAACCAAACTCATTGCCATTGAGTCCAAGCCAAGTCAAAGTGATGGTAAAGGACAGGGTAGTAGAAGTGGCTAGAAGGGTCCCTGGGCTTTCTGGGACTGCTGCTCTTTAGGGGAGCAGAGAGCCACCCCAGTTGTCTTTCGATTGGCTTGTGGTTCCCAACAGCCGACCTTGTGATTAAGAGCCCAATGCATGACCACTAAACAAGCCTGGAAACTTAAAAATGGGAATAATTGACTCAAAGAGTAAGCATTTGTCATTTTCAGTACATTATTTTTTTTCTTCATCTCTGATAATTTCTGTCAAAACTTTACTTGACAAGTGAAAGGTGCTTAAAATGTGGGTGTATTCCATATTTGTTATTGTTCCTTTTTTTGTAATCTGCTTTTTTCACAATCTCTTAAATAGCAACTACTAATTTCCCAAACACTTAATTTTCATTATTGCTGTTAGACATGTTCTCTAAAGTTGTCACTAACACAGGAATCTTCCCTAAAATAAGAACTCCCCTAGATAACACTAAATATATTTCTTGTCAAGCTTATTTTAATATGTTTCATAGTGATCTATTTACAGAATACATCTTACATGGGCTTTCAACCCATTTTGACCTTTCTTGAGTTATCATAATGCAAAAAAGTGTGCTGTAGAAGGGGTGGATGCATAGAAACAACACCAGATATAATGGTTTATCGGGAAGGGGGAGGTGAGGAGAGGAATTGGGTTTTGATCAGTGGATGCCGGAGTGAAGAGGGAACATTTGAGTTGATTGTGATGATACATATACAACTCGTTTTAGAGGCATTTCACCATCGAATATTGAATCAAGGCATGGGGAAAGATGCGCCTGTCTGTGCCAGTAAAGGTTTACAGCCTAGGGCTGAGCCCTGGTGGCGTAGTGGTTGAGTGCGGGACTGCGGATCACTGGCTTGGCGGTTCAAATCCAACAGCAGCTCTCCAGGAGCTAGACTGGGCCTCCCACTCCCACCAGAAGTCAGTGATGCCACCACCCCCCCCCCCCAAAAAAAAAAAAAGAAAAAAGAAAAAAGACTTAGAGCCTTAGGAACTTGGGTAGGTGATGCTACTCCGGTTTACGGGGTCCCTCAGAGTCAGAGGGGATGTGGTGGCAATGGGTTTGTTTTGAGGATTTTATCTGAGAGGGAATTGGAACAGAAACTAGAACATTTTAGATCAGTGACAGTTCTGTAGTTCCAGGTACCTTGAGAAGTACCTCCTTGAGTCAGCTTTCATGTTCAGAAAGATTTTCTGAGGATTTTTACATTGCTACATACTTATTTTCAAAATAAAATATACACATTATACTTGCTTTAGATACATAACACACAGGCTAAAACTGAAAAATAACCGACTTTTCTCAAGACTTCTCTTTTCACTACCAATTTATTGGGGGTTCATACAGATATGATGCCATTCCATAGTTCAATCACATCAAGCGGTGCCACCCAATTGCTGCCACAAACAGTTTCAAAACATTCTTCTCCTTCTTGAACTCCTAAACATCAGGTCCCTTTCATCCCCGCTTTATCTTGCCCCCCACCCCCACCCCCCACCCTCACTCCTGGATGCCTCATTCTACAGGGTTTCATATATTGAAAAACAGAAAAATGTATAAAAAATTCTAAAGGGTTACCCTCAAGGGTGCAACACGTTTGGAATAATGAAATATACCCCAATAGGAACAAACAAAACCCAACAAAATACAGACCCTGTTGAAAACCGGATCAGATCTAGCATGCATCACAGACCAGGTTTTAACTGTTCGAGTCAGGCTTCTAATGTTGGTCCTCTGTAGTCATCGCTGCACTGTGTTCTGTTTGGTCATCAGTCTATTCCCACCCCTGGCTTCTAGACAGAGGGAGGTCACGGGAGCTTATTTATGATGTAGAAGCCACCAATGTACCTTGAGGTCCCACGGTCATCCATAGCCTTCTGGAACTAACCTTTCTCTTTAGGAAATGTTCAGTGCGTTCAAATTGTCTCTGTTTTGTTCGGCATGAGCCTCAGTTGCTTGAAGGACAAGGGAGGGACAATTTATGCCCTGTGTTTGGCAGTCGATGCTGGTTACCTACATCTTCCTGAAGACTGTAAGGCAAATTTGGACCAGTGACTTTTCCTAGGGTGGGTGAAGTCCAAGTGAATGTGTCATGACAGAGAAAGCAAGCCAGGCCAGCTGCTGTAGCATTTATTATGACCTCTCCTCCAAAGTCGTGCAGCACGTTTGTGTTACTTTTTAATTCATAAGGGCCACCCAGCTTCAAGTGGAGGGGGCATAAACTTCTTCTTTCTTTACTCTTCATGGCAAGGATCTGAAAATATTTCCAAATGACCAGAAATATTGCTGTGGCTATTTTTTGAAAATACAATCAGTCACACTATATATGATTAACAAGCTTTGAGGAGAATAAATTGATAGTTTCTCTTTGGTTTACCACTAATCTCATTCTCTCTTTCAGTTCTCTATCATAGCAAGTCATCAATCATAGACATTTTTCTCTCATTTCAGAATCACCAAAAAGATAAGGGCAGAACTAACATGAGCTTATGCATGGCTCAGCAATCTTCAGATTTATTGGATCCAATTAATATTTAATCTAATGCTCCAGCTTATAAAGAATAGCAAGGTCTACTGTTAAAATTTATTTTTTTACTGGAAAAGTGATTGGAGGCAAGGAATGGGAGTAAAAGAAAACAACAGACCCAACCAAACAACACAAAAAATCTCCAGTATAGCAATTTTGTTTTGTAAAATATCTTGAAAAACACTAGGTTAGTCTCTTTTAAAAAAAATCACTTTATTGGGGGCTCATACAACTCTTAGCACAATCCATCCATACATCCATTTTATGCAGAGCACTTTTGTACCTTGATGCCATCATCATTCTCAAAACATTTTCTTTCCACTTAAGCCTCTGGTATTGGTTCCTTCTTTTCACAACCCCTCCCCGCTCTCCCTTCCCTCATGAACCCTTGATAATTTATAAACTATTATAATTTTTCTTGTCAAGCACTGTCTGATGTCTCCCTTCACCCACTTCCCCATTGTCCATACCCCAGGGAGGAGGTTATATGTAGATCTTTATAATCGCTTCCCCCTTTCTACACTACCCTCCCTCCACCCTCCCAGCATCACCACTCTCAACACTGGTCCTGAAGGGATCATCTGTCCTGGATTCCCCGTGTTTGTGGTTTCTCTCTGGACCAGTCACATCTTCTGGTCTAGCTGGTTTTGTAAGGTAGAATTCAGATCATGATAATGGGAAAGAGGAAACATTTTAGAATGAGAGGAAAGGTGCATATTTCATCGTTGCTACACTGAACCCTGCCTAGATTATTCTATAGTTAAACATTTAGACTGCAATTGAGGCAAACATAACAGATTTTCTGGTCAATGTGTTAAAAGTGGAGTGAATAGCTCAAGTATTTTAAAAATTCTAAGTATTTTCTATTTCATTTTGAGTAACCACTCTTATTGAACAGTCTTATTTGCACATTTGCTCATTCCTTATTACTTACGTCTCATCTGGCACAAGATCACCTGCCTTTTATTCCAAGAGCACAAAGGAAGTAACAAAGCTAGCAACTAGTCCCTGCTTCCTCCCTCTGGTCATTTCACCTGATTCTTTTCCCAACAACTCCCTCCCCCCACCGTTTCCTTCAATCTCACATTGGTCGTCATTTTTCTCTGGTGGAAGTGACAGAGTGAGGATGGTATTTCTTAATGGTTGTGTATTTTTGAGAGCTTCCTAGGTTTGAAGCTGTGTAACCTATAGTGGTTGCAGGGAAACACAAATTGACATCCTTGGCCCCCACAAGAATGGGCTATGGCTTTATCTTCCCTCTGGCTGGTGCCAAGCAAAAATGAGAAGCAAGGTGGCACTGACCCGCGTAATAATTCGCATGGGCATTACACTTTAAGTTTGTCCAGAGAAAGGGTGCATTACCCACGAGGAGTTCTTTCTAGAAACTATATGCTTTTTAATTAAATGAGGTGCTGTAAAGTTTTATATGCAATATTCTTATTTTGATATGTGATGTGTGATGTCATTTAGATAACTTCAAGATGAGGAAGCAAAAAGCTAAAATATGAAGAAAAAATAGAATACTTTAAAGAAGAGAAGCATTGCATTTGAAAAAAAAACCTGGTGAAAGGAGTAACTTGAAACAGCGATATCCTACTATTGCCCCAGGAGCTACTTAATCTGCAGAAATGTGACTTTATGCAAGGGATGCACCTTATTTTATGACTTTCCCCCATTTTGGGGAAATACAGACCCAATGCTGGCACTTTTATTATGGAGCTGACTGAATGCATGCCACCTGGATTTCAAAGAATGATCTCTCCCCCACTGGGTGGTTCTCAGTCCCCAAAGATAATAAATAGATGGATAGATAAATAACAACCACGTTTATGAAGACAGGTTCTTATTTTAGTTTGGAAAGGCTCTACTCTGAGAAAATTTGTCAACCAAAGCAACTAAATTGAATTCTGTTTATTTTATTGCAATTAAGCCATGAGTGGACATTTTCCACACTATCCCTTAAGAAATAAACAGTAAGGTAAGTTACTTGTTACACTATTTATTTTCCCAATATGAAACTAATTAGTGAGCTCATTCTTTTAACAGCTGTCCCTGCTGCTCTGAATTTCACTAGGAAGCTGGATTCCAAAGCTGAATGTGAAGATTAGGGCCACTGGGTGGAAAATAAAACTGGAAAAAAATCTAATAATTATAACAAACCCACAAAGCATGTCTGAGGAATTAGGTAAAACAATAAATAAGTCATTTTACCACAGTTCGGTGACCCTGTACTTCCTATACACTTATCCTCACAGAGATTGTGTTGGGTAATGTCAGCAAGAAATCACATCCTAAAATGGAAAAATAGCAGTAACTAGTCAACCTCAGAGTTCACAATGAGTTTGAATATGCATTCAGAGTTCAAAAGTCTGTTGGGAGCTTAGTTCAATCTCTCCAGCTACAAGGATAGATCAAGAACTCTGGGAGAACTGACTGCTTCCTAGTTTCCTCAGCATCTTCTTGGTTCTATCCAAGGCTTAATTTTTCAATTCCCTAGCTCCCTTAAGCTTGATATCTTTTCCATTCATGCTCAGTGGGTGTTCCCGCTCCTCAGATTTTGCAGTCCTGAAGGTAAATTTGCATATGCAGAAGTATGCAGTAATAGACAGAAGAAGAAAATCCTCTGCCAAAGAGGGAAAACTCAATTATAGACCCTCTGGTTCTAAGTGAATATGATAGGAAAATGAGAAGAAAAAAAGTGTAAACTTCTAGCACTCAACCAAAACACATGACTGGAAATTTTAAAATGGTAAATTAGAAGGTTGAACCGAATGCTATTTGATTAAGTTATTGTACAAATCAATTTGAGTTGTTAGTCCTTTGGTTTGTATTGTCCAACATAATGTACCTATTACCTTTGTCTTGTTCTAGCAGCAGATTGAATATGATGTATTTCAGGCCTTTTCGCTTTGTGAAAATTGCATAGGGGCTCAGGAGTGAAAATTGCATAGGGGCAACAGTATTACCATGACTAATTTTTAGACTTTCTTCATCTAACAAAAACCAGATCTTATAGTAAGTTCCTCTCTCATCTCAGAGTAATGCTTCTTTACTCGTTGATGTTGAATATAGCACACAATTAGCCCAAATTCAGAAATGAACAGATGAGATCGCTGAGGAACAAAACTGGCTCCTATGTCTTTACAATCTCTTATCAGATAACACTACGCTAATTTTTGCAATCTCATAAAGCATTTGATTCAGGCAAGGGTCATTAATAAATGCTAAACTTGGTAAAGAATCCTACATATATTGACAAATTAGTAATAATTTATAAATTATCCAGGGCTCCACAGGGAAGGGCAGTGGGGAGGGAGGGGAAAAGTGAGAAGCTAATAGCTAGGGCTTAAGTAGAAAGCAAATGTTTTGAGAATGACGATGGCAACAGATATACAAATGTGCTTGGGATACCATGAATATATGTATGGACTGTGATAAGAGCTGTATGAGCCCCCATTACAGTGATTTTTAAAAAAAGAACGGAAAAAAAGGGCTTCAAAAAAACTGTGGGGGAAATTCCATCATCTTTCAATCACATTTTTTAGGGGAATATTTTGAAGTCTCTCATATTCCTACTGGGTTAATATTCACATTTTTTAAAAAACAGAGTTTTGCAGTGTCCAGTCCTGAACCTTGATTGCACAGTGGAATAAACATAAGGATTTGAAAACATTTTTGGCTGTCTTCTCCCAGGCATTGAGATTTAAATGATTCCCCTTTGATAAAATAGATTCTTTTTGTTCATGTACAACATTAGCAATTTTAGACTTATAAGTCATATAGTCTCATATAGAATATTGTATGATTTTGTAACATAAAAAGTTCTATAGATAATGTGTAGATAAATAAATAAAAAGCACAAAATATTCCCACATATATTCACACGGCAGCAACATATTTCTTTTTTTTAGATATAGATTTTATTGGGGCTCTTATACCTCTTATAAATTCAACATATCATTTGTATCAAGCACACCCACATAATGCAACATGTTTCTTTATAAATTATTTGATGGTCATAAAGAGAAAATCATTATTTGCAAAAGGAGGATCAGGGTTTTACTCCTTAACCTGGAGCTCAGTATTATTCTCACTAATAACACCATCATGATATGTGCAAATTTAGACACACAACATCACCTAATGAACTTGTCTTTATTGACTCCTGTGTTTTTTACACCATTGTGAGAATTTCAATAGCTTGAATGCTAAATGATATTACCTTCATATCATTAAGGTATTCCTAATACTATCAGGGTTAAAAATTTTTTTCTAGAGTATGAATAGTGCCTATATAAGGTGGAATTACTATGTCTGTATTTACTGACATTACACAAAAACAGAATTTTGATAATTATGAACTATTAATCTTGATTGAGGGTATATTGGAATACATGTAATTTTTCTCTACTTTTTTGGAGATTATACTAAGAGGGGCCATTATCATTTAATCTTTAATTCTTTCAACATTAATTACAAAAGAGTGAAGGATGTGCCTAAAATTGCATTTTTTGGAAATAAAGTGTACAAAACACTTAAAGCATGTATCTTTCAAAAAATTTTAAAACATATAATTTTTCAGCAAGACTCTTTTTTCATAGTGTTTCTAAAAGCAGAATAATAAAGAATGAAAACACATGTATTTCTGCATTTAGAGATACATTCCTCTTGCTGAGTAGGTTTGGGTTTTCAGCTTCCTTATGTTTGATAAATCCTAAGTTTTAAGCATGCTCCTTTAGTCAAATGTTAATTTTCACATATATTTAGTTTGCTTCCAGGCTTTTTTCCCTATACACTTTTCACTTTTAGTCCATTCCAGAGGTTCTTAAAAATGATCCTGGCCTATTCTTAATTCCCTTCTTGACATTGTTTCTGAATTAACTAGTTATGCACCTAAAAATGAACACAATATTCACTATAATGAAAATGAATTAATAAAAGAAACAACTTGTGGCAGTCATATATATCAATTTCACGATTGAGATGTAAGGGTGGAGTATAGCCTGTTATTCTGGAGATAGCCCTTGAGTAGACAATGGGGCCTCTGTGTGGCGGTGGCTTTCTTCTGAGACTTCTGGGAAATCTCACGATATTGCCCTCATGGAGATGAGAAGTCATTTCCCCAGTTGTTGGGAGTTAGTCTCCGAGACAACAAACTATGGACAAAACAAGATGGTAGCATCTGAGGAGCTGAAGGAGTTGGAGGAGAAGCCACATGGCTTTACCCTGATGGAACCAGAAGCTGGAGAAGCCATGTGGAGACCCCTGTAAGCACTGAGTTGTTTCTACCACCACTGGATGCTCTTGGTGGACCCTGCGTCCTGGAAGTGAGGAGCCATGGAGAGACCCCTGCCAGTGCCAGGACTCTACATCCACTGGCCTGTGACTTTATGAGTCAGAAGGAGACTTTATAGACTGGTATCGGTCATAGGGGCTAATATCAGACTTTTGACTTTGAACTGGACTGGGTTGGGATGCTTTCTTAATGTTACATTCCTCTTGCATATAAACATTACCCTTATACCCATATGTGTGTATATGAATTGGTTTCTCTAGTCTACCCAGACTAACACACAACTTGAAAAAAAAAGAAAGAAGCAGGGACAATAGATGTGAAAGGTCCTGTGGCTTATGTTTCTCGTGCATTCTTTTATGCTATATTTGTAAAGGAAAAAGAAGTAAAAACAAGTTATTATTTCCATAGAAGCTCTCAGGAGAACTTAAAACATGCAAATCTAAATGAATTACTTCATTCAATAATATTTTATGTGGACACATTTAAACAGGGTTTGTAATAAGATCTCTTGGTCTCATGGCTTATAATTATGAAGCACATTTTATTTTGATTATTTGAATTATCTCTCGCCAGCAATCACAGGAGAGGCCCCCACTACTTTAGAATTCTTGAGGGACAGCTGAGCAGCAGTATGCTTGCTCACAGTTCCCTCATCAAGATGGAGGAGAAAAAACAAAGCACTTTCAAGATTGTCTTCAGTAATGATTAAGGCACTCTAAAAATGCTTTTAAAAGATCCCCCCCCCCCAAAAAAAAAAAGCCAGTGGCTTTGTAGAGAGTCAATACAAGTCACAAAAAATGGTAGTTTAGTCAATGTGTACATAATTATAGAAAAGAGAACAAAAATTGTGATGCTTTGTGAAGAAATAGATTTTAAGAATAATTTTACTGAGATATAATTAGCATATAATACAATTTAACAGTTCAATCATATTTTAAAAGTTCCACAATCCTCATCAGCAATCAACTCTAGAATATTTTTTCCTGTTGTCCCTATTGCATTTTACTTTCCATTTTCCCCCCACCTCTCCATCCATGCCCCCTGGCATTTATGAATTCAGTTACTGTCTTCACAGATGCACCTCTCCTTGCTTACCCATACATATAAAAGAAAGACAAACAACAAAGAGGGCCCAGCAACAATAACCAAATAAATCATAGACAAACCTCACTTGGAAAGACAAATAGTATTGTAACAATAATTTAAAAAACTAGAATAAACACAAAATGGGTTGAAAGAGAGATCAAAGGACAATGTGTTACATTAACTACATTAATTAAATTCTACATTAATTACATTAACTACAGATGCTAAAATCCACTTTAGGAAGCTCATTGTCTCATAGCAAGGCTATTGACATTCTTAGACAATGGTCAATGGAGAGTCCCTGGAGACACAACTCATGTAGGGAATCTGGATTGGAGACTTCCACTATCATTCAAAGCATTCTGCCATCCAGGAGTTTAGAATTTAGGTTCCAATACTGTGTCCACATTGGAGTTTGAATTTTATTATCTACAATCTTTGGATCACATAGGATGGTGTGCTTCTTTCATGTGGACGTAGCTGACTTCTTACCTACACAGATGCTTTCTTTGGGGCAACCCTTCAAGACTTCAGATCCCACTTTTGTTTCCTGTTAGCTGGGTACCATCTTATTTCTTCACCCCACTCTGTTGTAGGATACATATCTTCATTGATCTCCTCATGAGGGTGAATATGAAGTAGGACCATGTCACATGAACTAAATTTTCTATATTAGAACTATGATTGAGACCTCAAAATCCATTCATATATTTATGGTTTGTATATGTCCCTGGTTCACTTTAGAGGCATCATGATCATTTTGATGGAGTATATTATAAATCTTATACCCATGGGGTATAAGATAATTCTATTGGTAGCATCACTATTTTATTCAATGGTATAGACTTAAAAGCACTGTTGAGGAAAGAAATTTGTACATGTTCAGGGTATCTTTTTAGAATACAATACATGAGTTGTTGACTTGTACTACTTCAAACTGGACACTAGTTACACGAGACATGCAGGTAGGAGATATGGCCAAGTCTCACTAACATTCATTTACAAAGGCAGAGTCATGCCTGGTAGACTCGCACATGTCACCAAAAAAGGCAGAGAGAACATGAGAACAGAAAACATATGCTGCTTTTTTGTCACCGTTGTTTGGGCATCTTCAAAATAAGAGGCTGAACCGAACCAAAATCCCAAAACCGTCAATTCCCTAACCTTAAGACACTAGTCACTTGCTTCTTCCCCCTTGGGGCATTTCAGCTTAAATTTAAGGGAGCATCTCAGAATCCGTCGCTCTGTTACAAGTGAGTTTCAGGTAAAGTTCAGTTGGTTTAGTGGTTTATTTGTGATTAGAAATAAATATTTCACAATATATAATTACATATTGTTTTTGTGATGGATCACGATGCTTTAATTATTTCACTTTATAACAATGGAAATATATCCTGCATGTCAGATACTTCCATTATGATTCATAACAGTAGCAAAATTAGAGTTTCGAAGTAGCATCGAAAATAGCTGTATGGCTGGGAGTCACCATAATATGAGGAACGGTCTTAAAGGGCCATGGCATTACAAAGGCTTAGAACGGCTGCTCCAAGTCTAGGCCACTGTAAGCCATCTAGCTTCTTTGTTAGGGAAAGCAGCCCCTGGGAAGTTTTGAGCAAAAGAATGGCATTAACTGATTTATATTCTTCTTCTTTTTTTTGGGGGGGGGGGTGCATTACTGCCTCTGGTGGTCGTGGGCGCTACCCAGTGCTGCTTCTGAGAACTGCCGCTGGATTTGAACTGCCATGCCTGCAGGCCACAGTCCCGCACTCAACCACTTACACCACCGGGGGCTCAGTCCATCTTCTTCTTTTTTAAAATAATTTTATTGGAGGATCTTTGAACTCTTGCCACCCATTGTGTCAAGCACGTTTGTACATTTGCTGATTTAGATTCCAATGTAATCATTTTGGATGCATATTGAGGACAAACACAGCAAGATTATCTAGAAAGAGGCTACTGGTCTAACTCAGGTAAGAGATAGTGGTGGTGTAGAACAGAGTGATAGTATTGTAGGTTTTAAACAAGAAAGTCAACCTCCTGTCACTGAGTGGATTCTTACTTTCAGCAACCCTAGGAGAATTGGGAGGCCACTTGCGGGTGTTTGCAGTGCTGTGCTTTTGAGGCTTCCCCTTCAGACAGGCTGCTGTGGCCTTTGAAGTGATAACTTTGTTGTTTGAAGCCCCCTACTTGATCCACTGTTCCTTCAAGGCTCTAAGGTTATGAGAGGTGGCTATCTTTTGGATGTTTTTAAATAGACTTGCTCCCATTCAAATTTCTCCTGTATTCCCTATTCTCTTGGACATATGATATTTTGGGAGATTTCTATGGACAAAATACTAGTTTGGTCTGCAGCAGCCAAACAAAGCAGTAATATCTGCAGACAAGATTCTGGAGGGATGGGGAAAAGGACTTCTTCTCTGCCATTGAAAATGGCATGACAAGATGTCAAAATAAGTATTGTGTATATTTCCTGAGCATGTACGATGTACTGAGACTTGGGGATGTAGCAATTTCCTGTTTCATGGTATTTATCACCAATGTAACACTGTGTGGTCTCTACAATGCTTCCACATTTATATCATATCATTCCCTCCACCCCAGGAAGATAGGTAATGTCATTCCCATTTTATAGATGGGCAGGCTGACTTTGTGAAAGTTGTGATCTGTTCCAGGTTATGTAGAGTTTAAATCCCATTAAGTGTTGGTATGCTCACTTCAGGTTTCCCCCCAAGCTAGATGCATTTTCAAACTACAGTGTAAATAGAATCTATGACATGATCCCTTTTAGACGAGCTGATCTGCATCCCATTTAACCCCATTCTATAGATGACAGAATGTCTTCCTTATTTATTTTTTAAAGGTTTCATATAAGATGTTTCAAAAACAGCTATATTTCATTATATTCAAATTGTCTATTCATTTTGTTTTTAAATGAATATAGTGTAAGAGCACAGGGTTAAATAACAAAGATCATTGCAAACTAAATTTTATCCATATTTGAAACCATCATTTTAATTGCTGCGAGGTCCCGTGCCTTGGCGCAGCAACCTCCTCTGTCCAATAGAGCAACTCCTGGAAGGTTCCACACCTTCATCACGATTGTTATGTTTGAGCCATGCGTCAGTCCAACTCATTGAGCATCTTCCTCTTTGTTTCCTGGCCCTCTGCTTTATCAGGCAAGCGGTCTTTTTTCAGGGATAGATCTTTCTTACATCATGTCCAAAGTATGTGAGATGAAGCGTTGCTGTCTTAGTGTCTAAGGAACATTCTGGCTATGCTTCCTTCAATTCTTCTTCAGACTTCTTTGTTGAATGTACAATTTTCATGTACATATGAAGTGCTGAAAATACTATGACTTGAGTCAGGTGCATGTTAATCTTCAAAGGAGAATCCCTAAATTCCTTGTGCAACAGATTTACCCAATACGATGCGTCATTTGATCTCTGGACTTCCAACCCCATGTGCATGTTTTATGGATCTAAGCAAGATAAAATCCTTGACGACTTAAAGCTTTGCTTCATTTATTATGATGTTTTCTATTGATCCAGTAGTTAAGATGATATATTTTTATATTGCTTTGTAATCCGTACTGAAGGATGTAGTCCTTGACCTTCACCAACAAGTGCTTCAAGTCCTGTTCACTTTGAGCAAGCAAGTTTGTGTCATTTGCGTATTGCAGTTGTTAATATATCTTCCTTCAATTCTTTCTGAATTCTCCTATATATATAATTCACTTTCTTTAATTATTTCACATTATTATGTTAAAATATCTTGCATAATTTCTGCCTCTAAATTGCAGAGGACCAAGTGCATCTGAAATATGGTGTTGGTGAAGAATATTAAGAGTACCCCCATGGACTGCCAGGAGAGCAAAAAAAATCTATCTTGGAAAAAATGCTGCCAGAATGCTCCTTATAAAAGACAATTATGAGATGTTCTTTCACATACTTTTGACATATTAATGGGAGGGAGCAGTGCCTAGAAAAAGACCTTGGTAAAATAGAAGGTCAGTGACAAAAAGAGGAGGACTCTCAATGAGATGGGTGGACACCATGGCTGTCATGATGGTCTCAGTCATACACAATTGTGAGGCTGACACAGGACCTTTCAGTGTTTCATTGTGTTGGCCGCAGTCACGCTGATGGCACCTGGCAACGACAGCATGCTTGCGGAAGAAGTGTTACTGGGGGAGTGAAGGCTTTAGGGACCTTGGGATACACAAAAAAAACCCAGATAGAAAGCAGCAAGCCGAAGCTTTCTGGAACCCAGCAGAGAGCCAACTGGGCAGAGCAAAGCAAGTGACATCTTTATTTTTCAAGATTATAAAGAGATCTTTTACAGCAGAATTGTCCAGCACAATATATGATTTTATTTCTTGAGAGTTACTTAAATGGATTCTATGTGAGGCTCACATAAAATGAAACCCCTGATGACATAAGTATTTTTCTCATTTTCTCATAATATTGCCAATTAAAATTTGTGGATAGCCTAAACATATACAAGCATGCCTACAACTGAAATATACAAATTAGGTTTGAACAATAGGCATAAAAACTATCTAGAGATGCCCACCTCTGTCAGTGTGAATATTATATGAAGTTCTTGCCATTTGAAGCTATACCCAATGACAGAAAAACTTCACTGGAGATTTGCAGATCTGGAATATGCCTGCTTTCAATCTGTGAAGCCTTCAGAATGAATGCCCCCCCCAAACTTGTTATCTTTAAAATGATAGCAATATCCAGTAAAAAAAAAAAGTTTCAGCTTTTGTGCCAGACATTGCAACTTAACTGATTTTTGCAACATCTCTACGGCCCAGGTGCTATTATTGTCATGTAACAAAAAGAAAACCAAATTGCAAAATGTATAGGAAAAGAAAAAGTTTTAGAAATCAATATATGAGCCAGCTTTTATTTTCCCAATATGGAATAAAGTAAGTAATGTATGGCAATTTGTCAGCTATAAAATGCTGTATAAATATAAATTCATGATATCTCATTCATTGTTCATCCCTTTAAATCAAGAGACTTAAAAAACTTATTCATGCTTATAGACAGCAAAACTTAACACCTTCTAAGGAAATTCACTCCCTTATAATTATTCCCCCCTCTTAACTCAGGTTGGTATACATTACTTTAGTTTTTGGTATGCACTGAAATGTCTTAAGCATCACTCAGAAGACTATTTCCCTAAGGTTTTGTATTGAAAGACAAAACAATGTTAAGAACTATCAGTTCAAAATGTGTTCCATTCCCTAGAGAAGTTAGGGGAGGTTTCATTGTTGCCAGAATAAAACATGGCTTCATCATGTGTTTGGTAGTATTTTATTCTGTGTCTTCCATTGACCTTAAATTTTTTGAAACAAACTTTCTTTTTTAATAAATCTTGGTTCACAATAATTTCAATACTACCACCTAGCTTAATTTTTCTTTTCTGAAATCATCATTATTTAGTGTCCATGCTACAGTATGTAAAATATAATTGCATGATGCACATACATATATAGATTAATTTATAACAGGATCACTATAT